>SNQJ01S0035962.1:54990-94432 GCA_010110895.2 Picea sitchensis | reverse complement strand
ATAAACCTATGTATGTGATCAAGGAATCATACAATAAAACACAACAAGCTTTATAGGAAAGAATCATATTACTGTATCATATTAAATGTGAAAGAATTACAACCGTTGCCTTGATGTCGTAAGGTCCCTTCCAACTGTCCTTTGTTCCCCACACACTTCTTGCTCCAAGGATTTTGAAACCATAGATCTGATAGCTACTCACAATCTATCTTGACAAAGAAAATCTCAAAGTCACTCCATCCAAGCTAATAATTCCAAGCCAAAGAACCACAACCAAGAACCCACAAGCTCAAGCTCACAAAAGCTAACTTTCTCCATGAGAATTCCTTTCCTTTTATAAGCTGAAGAAGATAAGGTGAGGAGGTTAGGATGATCCTACTAAATCATGAAAGCGAGTAAGATCCAAACTATTCGGATGCCACCTCACCCAAGAAGCTTCTCCTTCTAGAAAATTCGAGAAACCGTACGTTTTTCCTACGTGCTGGAATGTCCGCACCCTAGATATATAGCAACCTGCGGACTGTTTGCACCCTGGCTATATAGCAACCTGCGGGAATTTGTCATTCTCGCACCCTGCCTATATAGCAACCTGCGGACATTTCTTTTTATAAGGTTTTTACATAGGAAAATGTAACTTTTTTCCTCAGGAAAAGTTCTTCTTCCTTCTCTCTTCAGGAACTCAGGCCACTGTGACCCCTCTAAAGGCAATAGATAGGTTTACATCATTAACGATCATAGGGATGACGAAAATAATGTGTAACACTAATGCACTTAATTATGATTCTACGTGACCCCCTTTCTGTACCATAATTCTTCTTCATTTCCTCAGTCATTTCCTTCTCCTTCGTATTGTCATCAAGGAACTATGCGGGTGTCTCCCCCCATGTTGGAAGCCCTGTGATGTATGCAATGAGATCCACGTCTATTGAGAAGATTTGTTCCAAACACAAGTATCCTTCGTGGGTAACTGCCATCAACTTCTTGAATCAATTTCTTACGTCTCGACCCCTCTCTAAGTGCAGGATGTCCAACAAGCCTAGAATGTAGGTTTTGGCCAGTCTGAATGCCCACTATCTTGGTTAGTTAATTGGTTCGCCAAAGGGTCCTATACCCACAGTTTCCAGGTAAACTTTCTTGGAAAACTATGAAAACTTGTCCGTGTCCATCACATCGTGGTCTGAGTACCGCAATTTCTCCACGTGGCCTAACATGTTTCTTGCAACACACACCACTTCTGGAATGCAGGGAAATACTATAGCTGTCATGGCTTTCTTGCGCATTGATCTTACTACTAGATTTTTTCCTTTTTGCTATGGTGGATGAATCGAGGTTCCATCCTCCATTGTTCTCTCTTCTGCATACTCCTCTACTTGACCGATGACATCTTCCACTGTGCCCTCATGTGGCTATTCTGGTGTGGTTGTGTGTGACCTTTCTGGCGCAATCGTTTCTACCTGGTTCGGGACTGTCCCATTGACTCTTGAGGCTTCTTCATGGTATTCGGGGTGCAAATGATTTCTTGCATCCTCAGCCTATTGGCCCTATCCTATTTTCGACATATCAATGTCCATGCTCACTGGTGTTGTCTGCTGGGTTTCCTCCAGCACTGGTGTGGTGATTCCTGGTTCCATGTTGGTTGATGGGATTTCATCTAAGTTGATGAATTCTTGAGGCTGAGGGGGTTGTTGTTCACTTCCCTCTAGTTGCAGTGGTTCTCTGACGTTTCTTTGAGGTCGTCTACAAGTCTGGCTTGATGCTCCTAGTTTAGGTGGTGCCATGGTGGTAAAGGTATTCTCCATTGAGCTTAGTTGGCTCTGTGACTTCTGCAAATTCACTCCTTGCTCCATGTACTCTATCACTCTATGATTTTCTCAATTTCACAATAACCCTTCTAATCCTCGTGCGCGTACTTTCCATTGAATTCCCTTGTCGTCACTAGTTGACGTGATTAATGCGGCATCCCATCGATAGTTATTTTCATTGAATTTCGATAGTCGTCGTCCGCTGGCACTTATTTTTCATACTCGCCATTTTCGTTGTTTCCTCCTTTTAGTGAATGTTGGTCCTTTCTCTGGTGTGCTAGAGTTTCTAAGTGCACATGCTCATTTATTTTCGGCGCACTATGCTTATGTTTCTATATTTTGATGTCCTTCATGGTAACCCCTCTCTTTTTTTTTTTCAAGTGCTAGGTGGTCAACTGTCCCTATACAACTTTAGTTGACTCCCATTGATCATCCCTCTAAGTTATGTTCCTCCTAAATCCTTCAATTGTATAGCTCCCTCATCTGTGACAGTATTTACTTCGTATGGTCCTAACCAATGTAGTCTAAGTTTTCCTGTGTACTGAAGGGATTTACTGTCATACACCAAGACTAAGTCTCCTTCCTTGAAATTTTTCCTCTTGATATGTCTGTCATGCGAAAATTTGTCCCTTTCTTTCTGTACTTGTTGGTGAAATCCTGCTAGAATCCTATGTTCCTCCATGATCATTAGCTGATTTATCCTTTCTTGTACTGTGCCTCGCTCTGTCATGTTTGTAATTATTGCTATGCGCAGACTAGGTACCAAAAATTCTAATGGCACCACTGTTTCTTGTCCATATACTAATTTGAACGGTGTCTGCCCTGTTAACTTTTTCATGTGGTCTTGAACACCCATAATACTGTTGGTATCTTCAAGTCCCAATTGTCCCTATTAACATTGTAGATATTTGTCAGTGAATTTTCAAGGATTTTGTTAAAGGCTTCCACTGTTCCATTTGCTTGAGGATGATATGGTGTACTCTTTTGATGATAAACTTCAAATTCCTCAGTCGTAGCCCTAATAGTGATGTTAATGAAGTGAGTGCCTTGGTCACTCATCAAAATCCTTGGGCATCCAAATCTAGTGATCACATTCTCAAACAAGAAGTGTGTTGTTGTCTCTGCACTGCAATATTTTACTGGTGTTTCTTCTGCCTATCTTGTTAAATATTATGTTGCAATGATAATGTACCTCTCTCTTGACATTTTTGTTGGTGGGTTAATTGGTCCCACAAAATCTATTTCCCATTTTTTGAATACCTGCAAGGTTACTTGTGGTCTCAGGGGAATCTCATCCCTTCTATTCAGTTTCCCAACCCTTTGACATACATCACATTTCTGATAGTAGTCCTTTGAGTCTCTGTGAATAGTCGACCACCATAGTCCTGCGCACAATACCTTCTTCACAGTAGCTTTTCCTGCATAATGTCCTCCTGCTATTCCCTCGTGGGATTCTACTAAGATCCTAGGTCTTTCATGTTCTAGCACACATATTCTCAAGATGCTATCTACACCCATTTTGTATAGGTGTCATGCAGTCAATTGGTAATCTGCAACCTTGACTACCAGATTTTTCTTCTGTGTAGTGTTGAATTCCTGTGGCGTAGTCCCTGTACTCAAGTACTGGATGATGTCTATGAAGTATTCATCGACTATTTGGATTGAAAATAGTTGTGCGTCGGGAAATTTTTCCTCTAGATTTGTAGGTTCCCCCCCATTAGTGATCCTTGATAGGTGATTAGGTCCTGTGTTCAACTTCCATGGCTTGACTATCGCTTCAAAGTCAAATTCCTAGAATAGAAATAACCATCGCAAAATTCGCCCCCCCCCAACACTGGCTTGTTGAAGAGGTATTTGATCGCTGAATGGAATTTGAGCATCTTGAAATGTTTTCCCGATAAATAATGCCTGAACTTCTGAAGTGCGTAGACCATAGCTAAGCCTTCCATATTTGTGATATTGTAGTTCTGCTCTGATTTTGACAGTTTTCTGCTAGCAAATGTTATTGGATGGTCCAATTCTCCTGCTCTTGGTTGCACCAGAATAGCTCCAAGTGTTATGGTTGATGCATATACATGTACATGGAATGTATTTTCCCAATTAGGTAATACTAGTATTAGTGCGGTTACCATCTTCTCTTTCAGGGTGTCCAATCCACGCTGAAAGTCCTCATTCAACTGATACTTGTTTTATTTTCTTAGAAATTTCTCCATTGGCACAATGATCTACACATACCCCTTTATAAATTTCCTGTAGTATCGTGTGTGTCCCAATGCCACTCTCAATTGGCGGACTATTTTTGGTGGTGGTAGGTTAACAATTACTGCAATCTTGGTAGGATCTACTAATAAGCCTTTCTTGCATACTATATGGCCCAATAGTATCCCAAAATGTGTTCTGAAGATGCTCTTCTTGATATTTAACAATATCTAACACCAGGGATGATTTTAAGGATGGAAATTTATTTTAAAATCTAGAAGCCTTGGTGAATATTACTAATCCTTCATATGCCAACTATAAATGATTTGCGATATTTTTGTAAAACTATTCAAATTTCTAAGGATTTTATATAGTTTTTATAAATTTTTGGTGATTTTTATGGTAAAATAATTTTAGCCTATAGGATTTGGGTGAATCATTTTTAAAATAGTGAATCTCACTTTTGGAAAAACCATGGAAAATTAGCCCATGAGAGAAATTTAGCCCCTAAAATCATCCCTGTAGACTGACACTACATGCATATTTCTAACATCATCCATAAGACCTCTACATGGTCTTTCAACAGACTATAGACTATCCAATCATCCAGATATACCTCTAGAAACTGGTGGATGAATTCTTTGAATGCAACTATGACTACTCTAGAAAATATTGTTGGTGCATTCTTTAGTCCAAATGAAATGATTGTATACTGGTAGGATCCCCATTCTATAGCGAAAGTGGTATTGTATATGTCTTCCAATGCTATCTTGATCTGATGGTATCTTGAGAACCCGTCGGTGAATGAATAAGCTTCATGCCCTCCTACATTCTCCAACACTTCATCTGTGAAAGGAGTAGGGAACGGGTCATGTAGGCATGCATCATTCAACTTCCTCAAGCCGACACATATTCTTATCCCCCCTTGTTTCTCCTCCTGAACTACCATTGGGCTTACCCATTCAGATTCCTCTACAGGGTCTATGATTCCAACCTCCAACATCCTATCGATTTCAACTTTGAATTTTTTCTTGTAGATCAGGTTTAGTCTATATGGTCGTTGTTTGATCGGCCTTGCCTCAGCTATGAGAGGTATCTTCCTTTCTCCTATCTCTCCCTTTATGCCTTTCATTTCTATGAATGTTATTTGGAACAGGTCACTGTACTCGTGCAACAACTCTATTATGCTTTCCACTGTTTGCTCATCCCAGTAGTCTCCAATGCTGGCCATTTTGGGGTTCTCAACTATCCCAATGTTGACTTTCTTCATCTTGACTAGCGCAACAATTATGTCTGATTCCAGAGGTGGACCTTCCACTTCTCTCTCACCTTCAACTTCCTCAATCTGAATATCATGCAGGTTATCTTCATCTAGTGCTACTTCCTGCATGTGGTAACATGACAATAGTTCTTTTATTGTCTGTATGTTTTGTTGTTGTTATTCTGTCATGAGTTCAACTTCTGGTTCTTTAATGAATATCACCCTTCTGATTTGTTTAAGTGTTGCGTCAATGTTGGGGTTCTCATTATCAAATTAGAAAGTGACTGTAAAGTTCTGTTGTAATATTTTCTAGCTTATAGTTCCTCTGTGCAGTTCCTGGTATGTATAATAATTTGCTAGGATGCCTTCTAATGTGTGAATAAAATGATGAGGCCATTCCTTCTGTGGTGTCATCCTCCAGAGTGTTCTGCACTTCTCCAATTGTTCTGCTAGTTCCCCCTGTCCATCATATTTATGCGATTGGTTTCTCCCCTATTCTGTGCCAAATCTATTGCACAGTAACCGCTTACATTGGTACCAGTCCTTGAGTGCTATATCCAAGGCTAAGAGCCTCTGATTTTCTAACACTTCATCTTTGTATCATGTTAATAATGCTTCTAAGTCATTCACCCCATGGAAGTTGGAAAGTTCCCTTATCTCTGTGGGCTCTCCCATACATTTCCATGTCTTCTTGGGTAATACATTGACTTCAGATCCTAAATCAAGTATAATATATCCCATGTTAAAATCTCTAATGTTGGCATTCAGTCTAAATTCCCTGCTTGTTCTACTCCTTGTATGTAGATGATTCACTATTTTTTGTTCTAGTTTCCCTTATGCTTGTATGCTACATTTTTCTAGCATATTTTGTAATATTTTAACAGATGATGAATCATTTAGTAGTTTCACACATGATTGCAAAAACCCTTTAATTATACTTACTTGTCCCAAGGGTTTTGTTTCTTTGGTGTGATCCAATGATGGAAGCATCTCATACGATGGTACTTCCTTATTATACTTCACAGTTGATGTCGATGCAATGTTTGGCTATAGGAATTGTTATCTGGCTTGCTTGAATATCTCTTTCTCGTTCTGCATATCAAATTGCTTCCTTGGTTTGAAATTCTTCTTCACCCATTGGTGTTGTGATGGATCTTGTCTTCTGGCATCGTTTCCTGTTTTAGCTCCTCCCCGTGTAACTATGTTGATGTGTCTTCCTTCATCCATCGCTTCTATTGAAATGCACTGAAAATTATGATTGTTTTGATTCCTCTGCTTCTATATCTTCCCTAATAGTGTCGGGCATTCTTCCATGTCATGATCTGATGCGTGAAAATACATACAGATTGTTGGTGGAAGTGGAAATTCTCTTGCATACTATCCTAGTTGTTGATAGTTATGGCATACCATTGGTCCTGTACCTCTTCCAGATCCTCCTCTTTCTCTTCCTCCACCTATGTATCCAACTTGAACCCCTTGCGACACGTTATACTAGGGTGCCTAGTTATACTGTGCGATGTTATAGTGTGGTTGTGCGGTATTGTACTGCGGATGCGCAGTGTTATATTGTTGTTGCACAATGTTATACTATTGATGCACAGTGTTATACGGGGCTGGTACTTGGTTAAACTGAGGTGTGGCTTGCCCGGTCATCATTTTGGCATGCTCCTTGTATGAATCTAATGTTCTTTCCCTCATAAGGTCCATGGTTCTGCAATCTTTGTCATCATGGCCTACTGACTTGCAAAAGTTGCAATACGAGCTCTTCGGTATTGTCTGTTACTTTTGCATCATTGGACAGTGGTATGGATCATGACCTCATTTCTTACAGATCTCACACCATAGTCCTCTTATTGGCAATGGGTTTGGAATTCCTTCTACCATGTACTGCACGAATGTTGGGCATTCGTTCTTATGGTGTCCTTCTATCCTACATGTGGTACACCAAACAAATTCTCTTTTGTCCTTACTTTTGTTTTGGTTTAGCTGAAATGTTCAGTTCTCATATCCTCCTTCAACTCCTCTATGGTCGGATCTGTCTTCTGATATTGGTTCTCTTCCAGTTGTAGGGTTGATTTTAGAGCTTATGCCTATGTCTGAAACTTATGTTGTCACAACAGATATTTCAATTGTGGTAGAAATGAATTGACAAACATATGCCTATGCTGCATATCTTCCATGGCATATTTTAGTTTTCCCTTCAATCGTTTGAATATCCGGTCAATATCCCATACATATTCTCCTAATTTTTTTCTAATATATATCATCTCGTTCATTTATTGATCCTCTGAACTAGGCTTATGGAACTCATTTATCAACAACTTCTTGATATCTCCAATCATTATGGTTGTCCCTGGCGGACTATTTTCAACTAAACTCATGTAACAATCCAATGCATGATCTCTTAGCATGATAGCTAATTGTGCAAGTTTAGTGTCCCCGTCTATGATCTGTTTCTCTTCCTAGATCTTTTCACAGATAAACAGGTGCTTCTTCTGGGCCTCCAATGCCTCCCCTTTGAATTCTAGTAGCCTGATGGTGGGATCATGTCTTGCCATCCTGAATGTTGAACTACTACCTCTGCTTGGTTTATATACTTGACTAATGCTTCCTGAACTGGCTCCCCCATTTGTTGTTCCTTGTGTATATGTACTTCCTATCGTCTTCCTTCTCCCAAAATTCGGTTCTCTAAATGGTGGTGTTCTTCTTGGTGTGTTAGTCACACATGGGTTTATGGGTTCCACACTAATACTAATATGGATAGGAGTGATGCCTTCTCTTCCCGCTCTCGGACCTTTCATCTTCCTCTCATATTTTGCACGCATGATTTCCTCAATCTACTCCACAGCTCAAAGATCCTCTACCTCCTCTTCATCACTTTCCAAGCCTTCCCTTGCGGCTATGACTCTCTTCTTGGTGTTTACCTTACATTGGTAGGGTACTCCATTGCACGTCTTTCTAGCTATTGCCATGATCTACTTGATCTGGTCTTCCTCCATCATAATTGGGTCCAACTCCTCCTCCTTCTTTCCTTTATCCTCTTCTCCTTCCATTTCTCCCTCTCATGTCAGTGCTTCCCCCCTTCCCCCATGCACATAGGGAAGTTTAGTTGTTTGACTCCATTGTCATTACACCTTTGTTATATAGCAATATCTTAATGGAATTATATAGCAATATAGTGTACCTACCTCGAGGTTCCTTCAATAAGTCTTGTTCAACTGCGTTATAAGACTTCATTGTATCTACTGCAAACTCTGTGATAAATCCGACAACAATGATGTCTAACCAGAAATACACTGTGTGCGTAAACTTATTATCAACTCGTTGTAGCTGTGCGATCTCTTTAGGTTTCCACTCTAGTTTTCTGATCCGATTTGTAGGATGGTTTTCTTTCAATCTTTTGATCCACTCCTGCAATATGTGTGGGAAATCACATAAAAAGACTTCATGCAAGTCAGTGAATACGTACTTGTCCAGACATTTGCACAGTGTTAACTTCGGATTTCTGTTATCTTTCTGTGCAAACTCCAACTCCTTTGTTTTCAGCCAACTTTCTATCTCTGCCTTCGTGGGATTCCATGGTCTCAACATCCCCTTTTAGATTCTCATGCTATTCAAAGTATTGTTATCCGTTCTGACATTCTTCTAACGCGTCCCCCACAAATCTCATATACTCAATCCCATTGTTTTTCCAACCAATCGACAACGGAACCATTTGTTGGCTTGATATACTCTTCTACTGGTTTAGGGGATTCTTTTATGGTCTATCATGATTCTACAATACCATCCTAGATATACCCCGGTTCATATTTAATAAGCTTCCCAAAAAAAGCCCTTTAAACTATCGACCCCTTTGGTAAGCCAGAAGGCAACACATCACACAGAGTGCACTGCGCATTCTCACCCGAGATAGATCTATGGGTGGCTGCAATACTCAGGTGTTTGCAAATAGGGAATGAGTGGATATCTGTGGTTGTTCTCTGTAATCGTTATTCATTCAGTCTAACATCTAACCATAATTGTCATTCTGTGCATGCATGTGGGATACCGTATCTACTTAGTTACTTCATTTATCTGACATTCATCAATTAATCAGACATAAATACACATGCATTCATTCACATAACATGGGTTTTACCGTGGTTCACCCTCTCCTGGGATACGTCCATAGAGATATGAATCTCAAGCTTTTATTATAGTTCAAAAATATATCACGTCACACGTGGTTACAATATTAGTTCTCCCCCTTTTACACAGGCTTCTTAATCCTTGCAAGGATGACTAAATCACACTAGGCTCCTCATCTTGCGATCTAACCCTCAGAATCGAGTCACTCACTCCTTCCCTAGATCACCATCTTAATGACTCATACAGTTCTTACAACTCTCTCTCTCTCTTTCTGTTTCTCTGTGTGTGTCCTCTCTATCGGTCTCTCTTTTTTGTTGCCTAAGTACTACTTATTTATATCCTTGGCTCACCAACCATTACAATGCATTACAAAAACCCTAGCCCTATCATCGTTAGGTCTTCCTTGCATGCACACTTCACCTACTTCTCTTACACGTGTTGATTTTCCTTCCAACTATCTTTTCCCTCTTGCATGCTTTTCCTCTAAAAATAACCTTTCTTCCTGGCTAGGCCTGCATCCAACAAAGATTCTTCCATAAATAATTCAGCTCATTGTTCCATTTGACACATCCTCCTTATGGCAGCTACCATGCCATAAGCATCCTTGAGTTGCCTCTTCCTTATTTCACTCACCCTCCCAGGCTCATGCATCCCTTCACTGATACGTAGTCCTTCAACGATCCATCTTGGAAAGGATTTCACACACAAGGAGAGTGCTAACCCATTACCAGAAACCCACTAAGGTTCTACAATTATAGGGATTTAGTGTCCTCAACATTAGTTGTTCTTTCCCAACATTTCAACTTTAATCAATATTATCTCATCTACATCACACACATGCAGTTATCATGAGAGACCATAAAATAATTCATTTAGAAATCAAACGTATTTCATAAGTAATTCAACTTTTCCCCAAAATATGAGATTCTATTTCATAATTTTTCATTGTTGTTGCAAAAATAGGATGCAATCTTCCTTCTGGATTTCAGCAAGCACCATGCTGAATGACATTTTTCTTGCAATGCTTCTATCTTGCATTCAACCAACAAATTGTCAATATTTCCTATACATCATACTCTCATTGCAATGTGTACAAAAACCTTATGAAGTGTTCTTAGAATTGTCTATTACTAACAATTCAATCACAAATTTTTTTATTAGATAGAATGAATTATCATTCTATGCATACGCATGCTCATCATTAATATCTGTAAGTTCATTACTTCTTTTTCTGAACAAATTTTTTTATTGTAGTCAATGCTCATGTGACTACTTGACTTGCAACTTTCCTGTTGCAATGTCTAACAACTCCTGAAATGTTCTCAACTCCATGAGTTAGAAACATTTTAGTCGTTAGTATAATTATTTCCATGCAATAATATATATGCATGCACTCACAAAATGCATTTAGCAAATGCATTTAAGTATACAATTCTATCATGTATGAGTGTAACTTTGCCACTTACTAGGAATGAGTGCAACTCTCAATGCATATCTATTCAATGCACCTTTGCATTTATTTTTAGAATGATCTTTATCTAATTCATGTATCTCACCATCCATAAATTGGAAATCTGGCCAATGTCTTGACACATTCTCCACACACTTCCCATTATCTTCTCGATTATTTGGATCCCTTCCTTTTCGACCCGAACACTACACCAAGAATATAATTTTGTGGTGTGCATTAGTGTTAGCAAAAAGGTTGCATTCCAAGTTTTATTTAAAGGTAGGAATCTCATTGGGTATTTGTGTGGTATGTAACCTTTCTATATCCATACTTTTCCATATCCAACCATGTCCTGGTCTCACACATTACTAGATTTCCTGGCATCCATTCCTATAACAAGTTGTTATTTTTTATTTCTTTGGTTATTACCTCATAACCAAATTAACATGACATGCTACTATGTTAGTGTGTGCATTCAAAAGCTAAGAATATTTGATAACTATAACAAGCATCTAGACTTTACCACACCTAGTGGTATCTTATTCATGTTAATGCATTTAAATAATACCATACTGTGTATTATGAAATTCTATCTGGGGAAATTCTCACCTAAATTCCCCTTTGACAATTATGAAACATAATTTCAAAAGAAATACTTACCTGCATAGCTTCCATTAAATAAATTTGATTTTACTTGATTAGCTAATAACAATATAAGCTCGCATGCCTCTTTATCAATCTTATAATCAACATTCCAACTTTTTGTTGCTTCCTTCCATATGCAACAACATCAACAACAACACTTGCAAACATGCAAGAATTCCCCCTTTCTATGTATGGTTGTCCAACAAGCCATAATATAATTGTTGCTATAGAAATCATAACAACCACTTTATTCATGTATCACTTTTCTTTGTTGATCCCAGAAGTCTTCGATTCTTCCTGGATTCCTGAATCTTCTTGTTCTCTCATTTTAATCACTATACCTGCTTATTTCTGTCCTGAGCACTTTCTAGAAAAATCACTCTTGGCTACCTTTGTATTTCCAGCCAAATACTAATGTTGATATTAACCTTCATCATTAATTTATTTCATGGATCCAACTAATCCAACTCATACTTGGACAAATTACAATTCCAAACATGTTGTCTTATAGACTTTGGGTCTTCGACATCCAGTTACTTTTTGGACAAAACTACTTCAGCCCCTTCCTGACTAAATACTTTAGTATTTGAGTTTTCTTGTACCCTTCTCTTCTCTTTTCCAACTATCCTCAAACTTGACTTACATATCTAATCTCTAGCATAATGTAAGGATGCACATTTGCCTCCTTCGCTTTCTGCATAGAATTAATTAAAAGTACTTAATACTGCTTTTAATTTACCATCGTAATTTCAAGTGATACTTCCACCCCCTAGGAATTTTACTCATGGCTCTATGCCACTTGAGATGGATTCTTGTCAGGCACCATCTCTTTTTGCATTCAAAACCATGCGTAGAACCATTTTCTTCTTCATGGTTCCTTATTGATTTATCTTTATAAATTCATTTCACTTTTAAGTTATTCCCGACTTGATATCTCCATGCTATTGCGGAAATACCTTCAACACCTTTGGAATTCATCAACAATTCTCTTCTATTATTGTTGTCCCTTAAGGAGTGTTGTCATGCATTTTTATTATCTTGATATCTACCTCATGATCTCTTCTTCCACTATCTTAGGATATTCAAGGAATTGACTTCATCCAAGAATCTTTCCTTGTCTACTTTGCATACTTGCAACCACATATTATGATGATATTAATTTCCATCATTCCCTTATTACTTGGATCCCTCTGATCCAACTCCTACATGACCCAATTATAGTTCCAGTCATGTTCTTTGAGTAACCTTGGATATTTAACACCAATTTCTTTCTTGAAGCAATTGATTTAGCCTTTTCTTGACTAATTATATCAACACTTGGATTTGCTTGAAGAATTATTACTTTCTTATGTCTTGACCCATATGGTTTCAATATTACATGCATAATCAACTTCTATCATGTCATAATGATGCCCTTCATACCATGCTTCCACTGCTCACTTTGATAGCAATAATGGGGTTGCTATCTCCAAACTGTAGGATTGATATTTGGAGATGTTGTCACTCACTCCATGCATACACTACATCTTTCTGTATCAGAAAAATAACATCATGATATATCGATCTATATAAATTAGGTATTCCCACTATGTACTTCTTTATTAACATTCTTCAGTCCTAACCTTTGATCCTCTTGTGGAATATTCTTGATGTAACATTATGTCCTCAAGTTCCTCTGTTCCTTCTTGATATCAGGTACAAACTCTTTTGTATT
Organism: Picea sitchensis; assembly: GCA_010110895.2. Taxonomy (NCBI): domain Eukaryota; kingdom Viridiplantae; phylum Streptophyta; class Pinopsida; order Pinales; family Pinaceae; genus Picea; species Picea sitchensis. The sequence continues at coordinate 81,233 of SNQJ01S0035962.1, read as the reverse complement.
CATAAAACCTTACTTATTCCCATGTTTGGCATCTCCATATGAATCCATGTCTCATGCATTATCATGTATTGCATATGGATTTCCCCACCTATCATTCACATTTGATGTGCAAAAATTGCCACTTTGAATGTCTTCCTTGAATAAGAATTTCATTAGGGTTTTCCAAGCTGCTTATTGAACCCAACATATGATCCAATAACTTCTTAAAGATATCAAATGTAACATGAAGAACTGTCTTTGTCTGCCTTTCTTCTATCTGTAGACATCTCTAGCACTTTTTTTGTTTTGTTTTAAATGTAATCATTACATCCAAAAACATGCATACAACAAATTATGTTAGCTAGAACCATAATATATCATTTTGGTAATATATGCACAATTTTCCTTTTATGGTCACCAACACTCTTCTTTATGACTTCTTTTTATCTAATATGCTCAATCCTTAATTATGGTTGAATACCTGGAATCCTCTTTCCAATCCCTTTCCAATGAATGCTTCCTTGCTCAATTTTGACTCCTGAGATGAAAGTTATGGACAATTGAAAATTGTCTTTTCTGTGATGTAATCTTTGCACAACCATTCTCCTTTCTCAGAGCCAAATTGGATCTTGGACCCTTGTTGGATCCTATCATAAGGTTCATAGGCTTTATTACTTCTTTGGTGTAGGTTCGAACAAATCAAAACCCAACGGGCTCCCTTTCTAAGCCCCTTTTGTTTTTCCTTAAAAAAAAATAAAAATGGGGCACTAGCCCTTTTTTCTTTGGCCCCTAATTGAATGTGACCACAGGCTGTGACCAAACACTAACTGATAGGTTCTTATTTGGAGCTTCAGAACTTCAGGGATCCGAAACTTTGGGTTTCCTAGGTTTCTCCTTCACCATCCAATATTTCCTCCAAGTGCCGAAGTGCCGAACTCCCGGAGGGTACTTCTTCAGAGCTTCAGGGCTTCCGAATATAGCATCCATTATTTCCTCTGAACGTTGAACCAACGAAGTTCTCTGGAGCTTCATGCTTTATATGTTTTACCTTCATCTTATCATGTTTTCCCCGAATTGATGAACTCCTAGAGTCTCATCAGTATCCACGCACTAGGGGGTGCTACGTGGCAGAATTAAGGAGAGAACACGTAGCTCAATCTGATGGATGACACGTGTCATGTTCTAACTAGTATGAATGGCATGTGAAAAACATGAACCAGGTTGACACGTGGTATTTGAAAAGTGAGTCCACTTCACCTATTGGGATAGGGGCATACCCAGGGTTCAATGCTACAACAACGCACCAACAAAACCCTAACTACCAGCCCTTTTGGCAACACCTTCGAAACAGATGAAGTCTCACCTGAGGTAGAGGCAGGGGTGGTTGCAGGACTCAAGTGTCTGTAGCCTTAGCTGGGACACAAATCTATGAATATACAACTTAATAGAGCACTTAGCACCATTAGCTCCACCATATACAATCAATAACCACTTCGTTGGTAAGACAGGGCTTCGCAATATCCACACTAATATATTGTATTAAGAACTTAGCATCAATAAATAGGTCAGATATAACTAATTGAGCACTGAGCATATTCACGTATATCGTATCTAAAATTCTACACATCATTAGCACTGAGCATAAACAAATCTATCTAATCATCTCAAAGAACTTAGCAAAATGATACATAAACACATAAAGACAGGCACAAAGAAATCTAACACAGTTTTTATGTGGTTCACCCCCAGCCTGGGGCTATGTCCACCAACTCTTCTTCTTTATTGTCTTCGGTCAATCCGTTACAAGCAGAGAGCCTAAAAATCCCTTACTTCGCATAGGACAGAAGATATGCACAACTCACTAGATCCTTCTTCCTTGCGTTATAGCACAAAGCCTTCTATAGTCTTGCACAAGGACTAGCACTGAGATTTGCAAGTCTACAGAGAATGGACAAAACCTTGATCACATAGATCCAACTCTTGGCACTTAGCCTACATCGCACAAATATATTATTCGACTCCTTATTACATTGCCTATCCTTCTATTTATACATAAAAAAATAGGCCTAAACATGGGTAAACCTGTGGGCCTACATCCCAATCCCATTACATATTCCCAACAAGCTTCTCTCATTCTGCATTACTGTGTTGTTCTAGCAAATCTCCCTGTCCTTGTGTCAAAGACTGGGTGGCTTGTACAGTCTCCTCCTATGCTCGTCGAAGGTGAGCTTCGACTGTATCAGTGATCCCGTGGAGTTGAGTTGGTTCATCTCCCATTCTTGGTGTTCTTGTTGATAGAGGTGAGGTAAAAACTACATGGCTAGACTGTAGTGACTGTTTTACTTCTTGAAGTTCAAACTTGATCCGACTAAACACCTTTTCTTGCTTGGCTTCCTGCTTCCCTGCTATCTCCAGCGAAGTCATCTGAGGTTAGGGTGGTGTCAAATTTAGTCCTGGTTTCCTTCACTTTCTTCCGGGATGTAGGTTTTGGTGGGGAAACCTTCCTTTTCTTGGAGGGGTCCTCCTCGTCTCTAGGTGGTGTGACCTTGCCTTTCTTCTGTTCGACTTCGGTGCCATCTATCTCTCCGCCACCACCTCCTTGCTTAGGTGATATAGAAGTAGTCTTCACCGAGGTACTGTTGACATCTTGGACATCCTCAGTTTTCTTTGTCTTGTTGGTTCCAGGTATATCATGCGTAGTTTCAGGACTATCTATATCGAACATCTCCACAGGGTTTGCTGGAACAAGGAGGTCCGCCGACCACTCCTTGGTGATTTCTTCTAAGTCATCCTCCGTCAGCTTGTAGTATGATTGCAGTTATTGTTTATGCTCATCAACGCATGCTGTGATATAGATGAAATGGCGATCTGCGTTGAATTTCATCAATGGGATGAACCTGTGGAGTGTGTTCGGGGTTATATGAGGCGTAGACTAGATTGCGGTCTTCAGTTGGTTGTAATAAGTGTGGAAGATGACATTGGATTTCCATTGCTTGTTCATGTCACTGGAGTACCACAACGTACTAAACTTCATGGCTAGTGGTTCAAAGGGCTCGATGTCCGGGAAGGTTGCACCTTCCGGCATGTCCCATGCGATGAAAGCGATTAGGATGAGAAGCCAATTGAAGTGGAACTCATACCCTTGGTCTTGTGTTTCTTTGCAGTCCAGTTCTAATTAGTTCACCAAGTATTTGGCCCAATTCATATGTAGGCCTTCTGTGCACTTCCCTGTGAGGTCAACTACAAATCCGGTCACTTGGGTGGGCTAGTTCTTGTGCACTAATTTCCCAACAATTAGTTGCCAGGAAAGGTGCACTATGTTTCTATGGATAGAGGCTACCTTGTAGCCTTGCGTTCCCTTCTCTACATCTCTGTATGTATCCTTTATCCTCTGGGTGAGAGCATGATCTGCGGTCTTTCTAAGGTAGAAATATTGTGGGTCGGGGCCTTGCATGCTTAGCCCTGTGATCTGATAGATAAATATCGGATCAACTATGATGCATTGGTTCAACCACAAATATCTGCCATGGTAGCAGGATAGCAACAACTTGATGCATGCGTTCATCTCTTGGTGTCATTCGAAGTGCAAAATATTCATAACATTCAGTAAGGTGGACTGCGCGAGGTTTTGGGTCCATGACTTAGAGATAACCTTTGAGTTATTTCCTTTTGTTCTTGTCAAATACTTATGAGGGGCGAGCATACTATAAACCTTCCTATCATCGAGGTTGAAGTAACTAAACTTCAACGCAGTGAGCTTATCTTGGTCGGCATGAACTGCATGCACCCCTTTTAGAAGGTACACCGTGATCAAAGCATACTTGAATTCTCGGGGTACACTGTCACGATTGATGGCTCCGCCCAAAGGTGGTAGATAAGCAGGTAAAATGCTCGAAATAGGCTTGGCATTCACGATATCGTCTTTGTTCTTAGTTCATTTCTCATCAACTGGTCGGGATGGACCAGCTCAAGTAGTGGATGGGGATGCTTGTGCAGCTCTGGTGGATGAGGCCTGGATACCTTCGAACATCGACATGAATCTACCAGCCATTAAATCGATGAGTACTTCTGTCACTGACTCTTCAACGACGGTGAGCTCATCGGACATACGCGCTCGGATTTTAAAATTATCGAGGTCATGATAGACTTAGAGACTGCACTGGAATAATAGAAAGGGAATAATGATGACTGTATGCAATTTTTTCAGTCAGCGAGCTTCAAATTCTTAGTTTATCAAAAGTGTTCTCCATGCATGGCACAACGGAATAAGTAGGCAACTTGGTAACAATTCACTTGCAATGGTTATGAGCCTCCATTAACTCTTGTTCGATCCGTTATGACACGATCTAACTATCTGGTGTCGAGCTATAAATGTTTTTCGATCCATTTGGAGTGGCAGTCAAATGGATATATCGGACCCAACGACTATATTGGTTCGTTATGGAGAAGTGTCCTATGTCATTTTTTTGATATCCCGACGAATCTCCAATTCTGCGAATTTCCCTTTGGCACCTTCTGTATTTTTTCAATCTTATCCCTCTTCTTGCTTAGCTTTCTAGCCTTCTTTCCAATGAGCTTCGACTCGGTGTGTCTTTTTCCATTCTGATTCTTATCTTCATTTAACATAATCACTACGCGCTGTTGAGAATCTTCCAGGGGTAACACCTCTTCTGTATCTGGAGTAAGTACTTTAGTTTTCTGTGGGTATTCTAGTGGTCTTGTAGCTTCGACATCAGAGTCTCTAGGGTCACATAGCTTCGATCTATTCTCCTATTCTTTAATCAATTGAACAATCCTTTTGGTCATGAAATCTTTTAACTATTGTTTATTCTGCTCCAAGGCTTCTTCTTCTTCCTTTCGTTTGGCTTGATCTCTTCCAATCCATGGTTTCCCTAGTAACATGGTAAATGGGGCATTGTCTTCAATAAATTTAATAATCTCAAAATATTCCTTTGTCAAAGTTCCATTGACGGCCATAGGTATCTGAGCGAGATTCCCACATAAACTTATCAGATTCCCTCTGAATAGTCCTATTCCTCCTAATGAAGGGATCATAGCAGGCTTCCCTATAGCTTCCCAATTTCTTTGTGGCATAATATTCACTTATGTCTCTTAGTCCTATTTCAATGTCGAAGTCCCCTATTCTTGCTTCAATGCATTCTTTTTCTTTGAAACTCTCTGATAATCTGACATGTCGGTCATCATTCATGGTTTCTCTCATTTGTAGCAATACTTCCTCTGATTCTTGCTGGGGTTCTTCCTTTTCTGGATCTTCCTTAGGGTTTTCTTGATTCAGATTTCATTCCTTCAAGCTTAGCGATCATTCTAGGGAAATCCAACACTTCATGGTCCATAGCCTTACAACAAAGGCAACTAGGTCTTTGTCCAGGGCATTCCTTAGCAAGATGTCCTAGTCTTCTGCAACTGTAACAGAGGGTGAATCCTCTCTTTCTTCTAAATGATCCCCATCTTTTCCTATACTGCGCGCTAGGATCATAGGAGTTAACCTGTAAAAAATTATTTCTAGGATCTTGCATCCATTTGTTAATCCAAACATTCTTTCTATGCATAGGTATAACATATCTTTCATTATTCTTATCAGATCTATTCATATCAAGTATTCTTTCATCTATCAGTGCCCTAGTTTTTAAGCTAGGACAAAATCTATCAAACATACCTAGATCCATACTCTAGAAACAAAAATTTCCACTTATCTTACTTTTACAGAGCACAAAGCTTTCAGATCTATAACTTTTAACTATTCTTACCTTTATCAGATCATAGAGCTTAAAGATATTACCTCTTTTAATCAAAGCTTCTCACTTTTACCTTTCTTAGAGCACAAAGATTTAAGATCTTGCTTCTTTTCTTCATATCTAACCTTCTTTCTTCAGATCAGGCTTCCTTATTTCAAATCCAACCTCTTTTCTTTCTCACAGAGCTTCACAGATCATTAGAAAACTGTGCACTAGGGAAACAGATCTACACACGAATCTTTCATAGTTTCAAGTCGTATTTTCGCACAAAGCTTCTACACACAAAGATTTCTATTTTCTTCAATTCCCAATAGTCACAGTTTCAGGGTCTCAACAATGGAACCATTTGTTGGGATAGGAGCAGAACCAAGGTTCAACGCTACAACAATTGACCAAAAAAACCCTAACTACCTGCCCTTTCGGTAACACCTGCGAAGAAGATGAAGTCTCACTCGAGGTAGAGGCAGGGGTGGTTGTAGGACTCAAGTGTCTGTAACCTTAGTTGGGACACAGATCTATGACTATACAGATTAATAAAGAACTTAACATCGTCAGCTCCACCATATACAATCAATAACCACTTCGCTGGTAAGACAGGGCTTCACAATATCCGCACTAATCTACTGTATTAAGCACTTAGCATCAAGAAATAGGTCAGAAAAAATTGATCAAGAACTGAGCATATTCATGTATATCAGATCTAAAATTCTACACATCATTAGCACTGAGCATATACATATCTATCTCATCTCAAAGCACTTAGAAAAAGGATACATAAACACATAAAGACAGGCACAAAGAAAGCTAACATAGTGTTTACGTTGTTCAACCCCACCCTGGGGATAGTCCACCAACTCTTCTTCTTTATTATCTTCGGTCAATCGGTTACAAGCACATAGCTTCAAAAACCCTTACTCCGCACATGAAAAAATATTTGCGCAACTCACTAGATCCTTCTTCCTTGCGTTATAGCACAAATCCTTCTATAGTCTCACACAAGGACTTGCACTGAGCTCTGCAAGTCTACACAGAATGCACAAAACCTTGATCACACAAATCCAACTCTTGGCACTTAGCCTACATCACACAGATATATTATTCGACTCCTTCTTACATTGCCTATCCTTCTATTTATACATACAAAATAGGCCTAAACATGGGTAAACCCATGGGATGACATCACAATCCCATTACATATTCGCAAAATCCCAAAAAGGGGCCTAAAAGGGGGCCGAGATCCCGTAATTTCAAGTGATACTTCCACCCCATGGGAAATTCACTCATGGCTCTATGCCACTTGAGATGGATTCTTGTCAGGCACCATCTCTTTTTTCATTCAAAACCATGTGTACAACCATTTTCTTCTTCATGGTTCCTTATTGATTTCACTTTATAAATTCATTTCACTTTTAACTTATTCCCAACTTGATATCTCCATGCTATTGTGGAAATACCTTCAACACATTTGGAATGAATAAAAAATCCTCTTCTGTTCTTGTTGTCCCTCCATGAGTGTTGTCATGCATTCCTATTATCTTGATATCTACCTCATGATCTCTTCTTCCACTATCTTAGGATGTTAAAGGAATTGACTCCATCCATGAATCTTTCCTTGTTTACTTTGCATACTTGCAACCACATATTATGCTGATATTAATTTCCATCATTGCCTTATTACTTGGATCCCTCTGATCCAACTCCTACATGACCCAATTATATTTTCAGTCATGTTGTTTGAGTAACCTTGGATATTTAACACCAATTTCTTTCTTGAAGCAATTGATTTAGCCTTTTCTTGACTGATTATATCAACACTTGGATTTGCTTGAAGAATTATTACTTTCTTATGTCTTGACCCATCTAGTTTCAATATGACATGCATAATAAACTTCTATCATGTCATAATGATGCCCTTCATACCATGCTTCCACTGCTCACTTTGATAGCAATAATGGGGTTGCTATATCCAAACTATAGGACTGATCTTTGGAGATGTTGTCACTCACTCCATGCATACACTCTATCTTTCTGTATCAGAAAAATAACATCATGATATATCGATCTATATAAATTAGGTATTCCCACTATGTACTTCTTTATCTTAAAATTCTTCAGTCCTAACCTTCGATCCACTTGTGTAATATTATTGACGTAAGATTATGTCCTCAAGTTCCTCTGTTCTTTCTTGATATCAGGTACAAAATATTTTGTATCCATAAAACCTTCCTTATTCCCATGTTTGGCATCTCCATATGAACCTATGTCTCATGCATTATCATGTATTGCATATGGATTTCCCCACTTATCATTCACATTTGATGTGCAAAAATTGTCACTTTGAATGTCTTCCCCGAACAATAATTTCATTAGGGTTTTCCAAGTTGCTTATTGAACCCAACATATGATCCAATAAATTCTTAAAGATATCAAATGTAACATGAAGAACTGACTTTGTCTGCCTTTCTTTTATCTGTAGACATATATAGCACTTTTTTTTTGTTTTAAATGTAATCATTACATCCAAAAACATGCATACAACAAATTATGTTAGCTAGAACCATAATATACCATTTTGGTAATATATGCACAATTTTCCTTTTATGGTCACCAACACTCTTCTTTATGAATTATTTTTATCTAAGCTGCTCAATCCTTAATTATGGTTGAATACCTAGAATCCTCTTTCCAAACCCTTTGCAATGAATGCTTCCTTGCTCAATTCTGAGTCCTGAGCTGAAAGTTATGGACAATTGAAAATTGTCTTTTCTGTGATGTAATCTTTGTACAACTGTTATCCTTTCTCAGAGCCAAATTGGATCTTGGACCCTTTCTGTATCATATCATAAGGTTCATCAGCTTTATTACTTCTTTAGGTGTAGGTTTGAACAAATCAAAACCCCACGGGCTCCCTTTCTAAGCCTCTTTTGTTTTTCCTTAAAAAAAAAATATTGGGTCACTAGTCCTTTTTTCTTTGGCCTCCAATTGAATATGACCATGGGCTATGACCAAGAACTAACTGATAGGTGCTTATCTGGAGATTCAGAACTTTGGGGCTCCGAAATTTTGGGTTTTGTAGGTTTCTACTTCACCATCCAATATTTCCTCCAAGTGTCGAAGTGCCGAACTCCCGGAGGGTACTTCTTCAGAGATTCGAGGATTTTGACTATAACATCCATTATTTCCTCTGAACATCGAATCGATGAAGTTCTATGGATCTTCACACTTTATATCTTTTACCTTCATCTTATCATGTTTTCCCCAAATTGACGAACTCCCAAAGTCTCGTTAATATCCACGCACCAAGGGGTGCTACGTGGTAGAATTAAGGAGAGAACACATAGCTCAATCTGAGGGATGACATGTGTCATGTTCTAACTAGTATGAATGGCATGTGAAAAACATGAATCATGTTTACACGTGGTATGTGAAAAGTGATTCCACTTCACCTATTGGGACAGGGGCAGACCCAGGGTTCAATGCTACAACAACGCACCAAAAAAACCCTAACTACCAGCCCTTTCAGCAACACCTGCAAAGAAGATGAAGTCTCACTCGAGGTAGAGGTAGGGGTGTTTTAAGGACTCAAGTGTCTGCAACCTTGGCTAGGACATAGATCTATGACTATACAACTTAATATAGCACTTAGCTCTGTCAGCTCCACCATATACAATCAATAACCACTTCGCTGGTAAGACAGGGCTTCGCAATATCCACACTAATCTACTGTATTAAGCACTTAACATTAATAAATAGGTCAGATCAAGCACTGATCATATTCATGTATATAGGATCTAACATTCTACACATCATTAGCACTGAGCATAAACAAATCTATCTAATACTCTCAAAGCACTTAGCAAAAGGGGACATAAACACATAAAGATAGGCACAAAGCAAGCTAACACAATGTTTACGTGGTTCACCCCCACCTTGGGGCTACGTCTACCAACTCTTAATATTTATTGTCTTTGGTCAATCGGTTACAAGCATAGAGCCTCAAAAACCCTTACTTCGCATAGCACAAAAGATTTGTGCAACTCGCTAGTTCCTTCTTCCTTGTGTTATAGCACAAAGCCTTCTATACTCTCACACAAGGACTTGCACTGAGCTCTGCAAGTCTACATAGAATGCAAAAAACCTTGATCACACAGATCCAACTCCTGGCACTTAGCCTACATCACATAGATATATTATTCGACTCCTTCTTAGATTGCCTATCTTTCTATTTATACATACAAAATAGGCCTAAACATGGGTAAACCCATGGGCTAACATCCCAATCCCATTACATATTCCCAAAAACCCAAAAAGGGGCCCAAAAGGGTTCTGAGATCCCATGATCTCTGCTTCATCTTGTGCTCTTCCTTCACCAGGGTGTCGAAGTTCCAAAATAGGTCAACATGACCAATAACCTTCCAACACTTGGTCAAGGGCCAACATCACCCTAGGTGACATCATCATGCCTCATCACATCCGATGCTTCAAGACTTAATAACTCTGGGCTTCAGAGGATTTCACACCATCTAACTTTATAACACCTGAATGTCAAACTGGTGAACTTCTGAATCGTCGCTCTCTGGAGCTTTATTACTTCGGCGCTCTGAAGCTTCACGCTTCAAAGAACTTCACAACAAAACACAACAACTCTCTCGAATGTTGAATTACTGATCTGGTCGACATCACTCTAGGTGACGTCATCCCACTATGTCACTCCTGCACTCCGGGACTTCAGAGAATCACACACCGGAGCACATCAAATGTAATGTTCCCAAGACAATTTTTTCGCTTGGAACACTAACTGACCAATGATTTACTTGTTTGTATGTGTGTGTTTGAAGGTTGGCCTCTTAATTTTTGGCCTTAGGGTTTATATTTAGTTATTAAGCACAGATCTGAATATATACTCAATGTAAATACAATATCTAACTAGTAAAAAAGATATGGAACCAAATAACATATATAGATCTGACCTTTATTATTATGAAAAGCAAGAGCCTAATACAAAGAGGATGCAGATCTGGAATAACATCAGATGGCTCCAATAGATAATATATGAGCTGCTACAAAATGCTCCTGATAAGAATATGAAAGCCCCAATGGCTGGATATACAATGAAGGTCAATACAAGAAGAACCAGGGTCGATGTCCAACCCCCCTAGCTGATGGCACGTCCTGCTGCAGAGCTAAGAAGACCATATTTCGGCCCAAATGAAGGAGATATCCAAATGAAATCAAACTCCATAGAAATATAGACTGGGACAAGGAGAATCTCTCTCTAAAGTCTCAAGCCTGGATGCCAAGATATGCTCCACCAAACTAATGAATCCTCAAGTAAGACTACACCCTCCTGAAGACTGCCAAGCTCAATATTTTGGCCCTGATGAAGGAGGCCTCTAAATGCCCTGAAATTCTCTAGAAAGATAGATCGGGCCACCACAAGCTACTAGGATAAGTCTAAGGGTCAGATCTGAGGTGTGACCCCTCCAAACTGCACAGATCTGAATCATAGTTGCACCCTCCTTCTCTCAAAAACATACTAAGGCTCTAGATAATAATATAGTAAGAAAAACCCTCTCAAAACACTCCATATCTGATGAAAAAGGCCCTACAAGAAATACCAAGGTACTAGAATGTCAATAAACCCTGCCAATAGCCCGAATTGAACTCCTCTCCAAGGAATGATGCGCCCCTTGCTGGAAAATCCTTAAGGGTACGACCTGATGCTCTCCTAAATAGTTGATGGTACTTGTGAATAATGTAGAATGGTGTGGGTGGAGTATTTCATCCCTTAGACCAAGCTTGTAACAAGGTGAGTGGAATCTTTCACCACTGAGTTGTTCTCTAGGGTTTGTATTCTCAAAACCCTCAAAACCGTGTGCTCAAGAGCCCAATAGCCAAATGAAATATAATCCAAGATGAATGAGAGGTGCACCCTAGGATTTCCTTTATACATATTTCTATTCCTTTGTTGAGTTAAGTTAACCCTTAGGTTAAACTCCTAACTCAACCTCAAGCGCTCTATTCCTCTAGTGAGTTACTTTTACCTTTTAATGTCAACTTTAAATTATAACATTGAGTTTAGCTGACTTTTCCCCATGCTTCATTAGACTATAGTCTAGTGGGGATGACTAGACCACTGAGTCTCTCCAAATCTCTTCATCAAGAGGTGGGGGACGTTACAGTATCCCCTGCTAGAAATTTCTTGACCACAATCAATTCTAAGCTAGTCTCCTGTAACCCCTGTTCACTCTCCCACATGACATCCTCAATAGGAGGATCCTTCCACTTGACTAAGTATTCCCTAATGCTTCTCCTCTGAAGTTTCTTCTCGCGAACCTTCAGTATTTCCTCTGGTATTAGTACCAACTGTCCCTCTTCATCTAAGGGTGGCAGTACCTCAAGTGGCGTGATGTGTTGGCCAATGGCCCTCTTCAAGCATGACACATGGAAGACATTGTGAATTTTGTTTCCTTGTGGAAGCTCAAGATCATAAGCCACGTCCCCTACCTTCCTACTAATCCTGTAGGGTCCTAAAAACTGGGGTTAGAGATTTTCTTCTCTGCTTCTTTTGATAGAATCTTGCTTGTATGGTTGGAGCCTTAAGTAGACCAAGTCACCAAACTCAAATGTACACTGTACCCTTTGCTTGTCCGCCTAGACCTTCTATTGATTCTGTTCCCGTTGAAGATGATCCTTGAATTCCCTGAGTATGTATTGGGTCTGCTGTACCCAATCCTGTACCATCGGAGCTCTACTATCACCAAAGGAAATCTCTACAAAGGAGAAAGGGTCATAACTGTACAAATCCCTGAATGGAGTCATACCAATGGACATGTTATAAGTGGTGTTGTAACAGTATTCCCCTAGGTGTAACCACATAACCCATGCTTTCTGCTGCCCTACTACGTAATTCCTAAGGTAACCTTCCACCCACTTGTTAACTGTTTTGGTATGCCCATCAGTTTGAGGGTGGTATCTGGTACTAGGGGTCAAGGCCGTACCAACCAACCTTAATAACTCCTTCCAAAAAGTGCTCATAAATATGTTGTCCCTGTTACTAACAATGGTCTTGGGAAATCTGTGCAACCTTAAGACCTCGCAGAAGAACAAGTCTGCAACCTGTGTTGCACTGAAGTTTGTGGCAATGGAGAAGAAATGTGCAAATTTATTTAACCTGTCCACCACCATGAAAATATAGTCTTTCCCATGTGCCCTCAACAACCCTATGATGAGTTCCATGGAGATACTTTCCCATTTTTTCTCTAGAATGGGTAAAGGTTGTAACGGTGCTGGAGGATGGGTATGCTCATACTTGTTCTCCTAGAAAGTAGTGCATTTTTTGGTATGTCTCACTACGTATTCTTTGAGCCCCTTCCATGAAAATCGTTCTCTCACATGTCTGTATGTTTTGACAATGCCTTGGTTCCCTACCACCAGTGAGTCATGACATGCCTGTAGTATCTTGGTCTTGAAGGCCGACTCAGGAACCAAGAAAATTCGACCCTTGTAGTAGATGATGTCATCTATGACTCTGAAGTTGTCATCCTGTATTTTCCCATCCATCAACTGACAAGCAAACTAGTTCTTGGAGTATTCCACCAAGAGGTGGGTCTTCTAGTCAACTGATATATCTGTCATGGCATAAACTGATGGCCTCCTAGATAATGCATCGGAAACTTTGTTGTTCTTCCCTTTGAATAATTCAATGTCAAAATCATAGGCTTGTCTATTGCTTATCCACTTCTTTTGCCACTCATTTAAGTCCTTCTATTCCAAGAAGTACTTANTAACGCTGTTGTGATCTGATTTCACCACAAATATTTCACCTACCAAGTATTGCCTAAATTTGGCCAAGGAGTGCATGATGACCAACATCTCTTTGTCGTAGATGGTGTAAAGAAACTCAGGGATGCTCAATTTTTGGCTCTCATAGGCAAGGGGATGCCTATTCTGCATCAGTACATCTCCAATGCTTCTCCGGAGGCATCACACTCTAGTGTGAAGGGTTGGCCGAAATGTGGCAAGGCTAACACTGGGCATGTTATCATTACCTTTTTCATCCTGTCAAATGTAGATTGTGCTTCTTCACTCCACCTAAAGGATCCTTTCTTAGTCAAATCAGTCAAAGGTGCACAAATTTGCGAGAACCCTTTGATGAATCTCCTGTAATAACTACAAATACAAAGAAACCCACTCAACTCTGTAAGAGGTTTATGTGTGGGCCAATCAACTATCACTTGGATCTTTTCTTTATGTACATATACCCCTTTAACTCCAATGATGTTCCCCAAGTAGAGGACCTCTTTCATCCTAAATTCACATTTGGACTGCTTGGCATACAAGGACTAGCCCTCCATGATAGTTAATATTTGTTCCACATGTTGAAGGTGTTCCTCCCACGTCTTGCTATAGATTAGCAAGTCATAAAAAAACACAAGAAGATTCTTACTCAACTGCTTATTGAGACGTGGTTCATACATGACTGAAATGTGGTGGGTGCATTGGTCAATCCAAATGGCATCACTAAGAATTCATAGTGGCCATAGTGATACCTGAAGGAAGTTTTGGGAATTTCCTCCTCCCTCATTTTGATTTGATGATAACCAGAGTGCAAGTCAATCTTTGTGAAGTAAACAGCTCCATGGAGCTCATCCAATAGCTCATCAATCCTTGAAATGGGATACCTGTTTTGGATGGTCTTCTTGTTTAGTGCCCTGAAATCAATGCACATGTGCATAGTTCCATCCTTATTCTTGACCAGTACCACTGAAGAGGCAAAAGGATTGGAACTTGGTCTAATGTGACCCATGTCTAATAGTTCCTTGATGTCCTTTTCTATCTCATCCGTGTACTTCTTTGGGTGTCGGTAGGGGGTAGTGATGATTGGTTTTTCCCCCTCTTCTAGCTCTATGATATGCTCAAATCCCCTATCTGGTGGCACTCCTGGTGGAATGGGTCCAAACACCTTATTGTGTTTGTCAATGATCCTCTGAATCTCCGGTGCATAGTGAACCTTCCCCTTCTTGTCCACACGTGCCAAAATCTTGCACTCAATAGCATATACAATATCCTCTCTTCTGAAAATGGCCTCCATACACTTTGTTGTTACTACCCTGGATGTGTTGCCTGGCATGCCTCTGAGAACTACCTTTCTCCCACTCTCCTATGTGAAAGACATCTCCATAGTCTTGTAGTTGGTGGTGATAGGCCCCAACGTACTGAGCCACTGTACTCCAAGGATTATATTTGTATCAGGGAGGTCCATCACATCAAATTCCTATGCTAAATCATGCCTACCCAGTGTAAGCTTCATCCATGGAATGTACATGTTACAAGGCATGGTTCTTCCTCCTACTATCTCTACCTTGAATCCCTCAAACTCAACTGTGGGTATGTGCCTCCTTTGTAGCAGTACTGAGTCAATGAAATTGTGCGAAGAATGACCATCAATGAGCACCGAAACCTTCTGCTCCTGTAATACCCCTCTCATCCTGAAAGTGTTGAACTTGGGTACCCCACTGATGGATTTCAACATATCCTTCTCCTCTGTTTCACTGTCGTGACCTGTAGCCTCCTCTTCTATAGTTTCGGTGGTGTCTTCCTCAATATTCTGGATGTGGCCCAAATCCTCATCTTCCTCATTGTTAGATGTCACCTCAATATAATGAGCCTTGCCACGACCCATACACTTGTGGGATGGGTCCCATGGTTCTTTGCATGTGTAGCATAGTTGCTTTCTCCTCAATTCTCTTCTAGTGTTCTAATTCATCCTACCTATTTTGCTGTCAAACCCCCTTAGTTCTCTTCCTCCTAGATTCATTAGAGGTCTTTGGTCTCTCCCTTTGGTGTTTAGAGGTGGTCTAGGCACAAATTTCGGTTTTGTAGCTGGGCCTAGATCTCTTGTCCTCCATATAGCATCCTGCAAGTTGGCAGGCTTAAAAGCCTTAACCCAACCCTTTAAGGATTCCATCAAGCCCTCTGTGAAAAGAATCACGAGTCTAGATTGTGATACATCCTATACCATGATTGCTAGCCTATGAAACTCCTCAATATACACCTCTGGTGCTCCTGTCTGTCTGGGTTGTGTGAGTTCCTTGAAATGTAGCTCTGGATCCCCCTGGTCAAACCTGTTAATGAGTCTCTGAGTATAATATGTGTATGCCACTATCTGATTGTGGCCAAGGGTGGTCAATCCATGGTACCACTAGTCATGAGCTTTTCCATCCAAGTACATGGTAGCAAACTTGATGGAATCCATCTCCCTCATAGGGTTAAGCTATAGGTAAGTGTCTAGTTTTTGTACCCACGCCCGTGTAGTCATCTTGTATGAACCATCAAAGTAGGGGATATCCATCTTCCCAGCCCTACACTTTATCTCATAGTTGTTCCTATGGTACAACATGGGTTTGCTTCTGAATTTCAATCCACAAAACTGATCTAAGGTGATCTTCCTCTGAACTTGTAGGCTTAGTGGTTTGTACTCTCTAACATACTGATCAAACTGATCCTCAAACTCATCTGGGTGGTCGAGTTGTGTTGGTTCATCTATAAATGAGGGAAATTATGGTATAGTAGTGGTTCTACTACCTATTTTTCCTAGTGGTGCTCCCCCTCCATGGATTCCATCTGAATGATGATAGAGAACATGTTCTTGCTGATATTTGTTCCCACCATGAGATCCACCAGTTTCCTTGTTGGCATAATATTTTGGGCCTTTCCCCTTATGAGTCATTTCCATCAAGAGTTGTGATATCCTCATTTTGTTTTCACTTACCTTCCTCAAGGTATCTGATATTTTGGCCTGTCCCCTACGTGTTGCCTCCTGGTTTTCCTGCAGGTGATTTACAAGGTCGCTCTGTGATACCTGTATGGAACGTTGCAAGTCCTTAGCAATCCCTGCTAGTATTTGTGGTTCACTGTCCTCACCTGATCCATCCATTTCGGCCTCTGCTTCACCTGTCTGTTTCCTTCTCCTACCCATATAGATTCCACTGAACTTTTGTATGCACTAATCCTCACGGGATGGGAGGATCAGAGCTCTGATACCACTGTAATATTCCCATGCCAATGTTTTCACTTGGAACACTAATTGACCACTGATATACTTGTTTGTATGTGTGTGTTTGGAGGTTGGCCTCTTAAGTTTCGACCTTAGGGTTTATATTCAGTTATTAAGCATAGATCTGAAGATATACTTAATGGAAATACAAGATCTAACCAATACACAAGATATGGAACCAAATAGCATAGATCTGACCTTTATTATTATGAAAAGCAAGAACCTGATACAAAGAGGATGCAGATTTGGAATAACATCAGATGGCTCCAATAGATAATATATGAGCTTCTACAAAATGCTCCTGATAAGAAGAGGCAAGCCCCAACAACTGGATATACAATGAAGGACAATACAAGAAGAACCAGGGTCGATGTCCAAGCCCCCTGGCTGATGGAATATCCTGCTGTAGAGCTAAGAAGACCAATATTTCATCCCAACTGAAGGAGATCTCCAAATGACACCAAACTCCATAGAAAGATACATTGGGGAAAGGATAAGCCCTCTTTGAAGTCTCAAGCCCAGATTCCAATATCTCCTCCACAAAACTGGTGAATCCTGAAGTAAGACTACACCCTCCTGAAGACTGTCAAGCTCAATATTTCGGCCCTGATGAAGGAGGCCTCCAAATGCCCTGAAATTCTCTAGAAAGATAGATTGGGCCACCACAAGATACGAGGAGAAGTCCCAGGGTCAAACTTGAGGTATGACCCCTCCAAACTATACAGATATGGATCACAGTTGTGCTCTTCTTCTGTCAAAAATGTACCCAGGCTCCAGATAATAATATAGCAAGAGTAACCCTCTCAAAACACTCCACATATGATGGACAAGGCCTTGCAAGAAATACCCAGGTGCTAGAATGTCAATAAACCCTGCCTATAGCTTGGATCAAACTCCTCTCCAAGGAATGATGCACTCCTTACTAGAAAACCCTCAAGGGTACGACCTACTGCTCTCCTGAATAGATGATGGTACCTGTGAATACTATAGAATGGTGTGGGTGGAGTATTTCATTCCCAAGACCAATCTTGGAACAAGGTGAGTGGAATCTTTTACAATTGAGTTATTCTCTAGGGTTTGTATTCTCAAAAACCTCAAAACTGTGTGCTCAAGAGCCCAATAGCCAAATGCAATATAATCCAAGATGAATGAGAGGTGTGCCCTAAGATTTCCTTTATACCTCTTTCTGTTCCTCTTTTGAGTTAAGTTAACCCTTAGGTTCAACTCCTAACTCAACCTCAAGCGATCTATTCCTCCATTGAGTTACTTTTACCTTTTTAAGTCAACTTTAAGTTATAACATTGAGTTTAGCTGACTTTTCCCCATGCTGCATGAGACTATAGTCTAGCGGGGATGACTAGACTATCGAGTCTCTCCAAACCTCTTCATCAAGAGGTGGGGGACATTACATCAAAACACTCGAACTCTAAACTTTTTAGGTTCACTTATTTATCTTGAAAATCAACCAGGTGGTGACATGTGGCCCCACCGACGAGCGACACGTGTTAGGCCACAATTGGTTCTAAAGTTATGTCAAAGGTACAAAGTAGGTGACATGTGGAAATTTAGGGTAGGTCCACATCACCCTAGGTGACGTCATCTTGTCACGTCACATTGGCGCTTTAGAACTTCGACACTTCGAGATTTAGAAGTTTTTATATCCATAAACTTGTTAACTCTTGAATGTCGAACTGTTGAACAATTGTTTTCTGGTTCTTCAGGACTTCGGGTCTCTGAGACTTCAGATATTTCCTCAACTCAATTCCACATTTCTTTTGAACTCCAAAGTGACCATCTCTTTGAACTGTGCTACTCCGTAGTTTCGGTACTGTGGTGCTTCAGGGCTTTAGACTTCAGAAGTTTTTGGCACTGATCACCATACAACCCCCGAACTATCGAACACCGAAATCTTGAACCGACTAATCTGCGGACATGTATATCCGATAATGGACGGTCCAAATTGGTTCCGGTCTTCGGGAATTTGGAGAAAAATCCACTCTGTGCAATCTCAAACAGAATTCCCCGAACACTGAACCGCCAAACCTTTTGGGGAATCCAATGGTATACCTTCTCCCAAATGATATACGATTGAGAGTCACTTCGAGACTTCAGAACTTCGGGCTTCAACCCATTTTTCGACAAAAAATTAAAACTCGCCAAAGTAACGAAGTCCAAAGGAATTAAGGGTTAACCGCCATGCTTCTTTCCCAGATCTAATGGCTATGAAGGGTCTTCCTTCTCCCAAACAGATCCAATGGCACCAATTTAGTTTTGTGGCCCATAACCATGGTTATTTTGGCTTCCCTATCTGCCACACCTCCTGAGATTTCAAATATTGTCCAAGTGTTTTCTCAACACCCTTCTGGCACTTTGTAACTTCAATTTACTCATACACAACCCATCCATGTTCAATGTTGAAACCATGAGCTTTGATACCAATTTGTAACAACCCGAGCCACCCAGGATGGGTAATGCCACCGAAAAAATTTCATGCTTTGATACCACATTGTAACGTGACCATCTACCCATGCTGGACCATGTTACTCTATAAAACACTCTTACAGAACATCATACATATAAAAATTAAACAGATAATTACATTCTACTAATACATAGATTAATGCGAAAATAATAGTAAGCCTATACATACATCATATACATGCAATTACTCATGAATATAAAACATGTACACATACAAAGAAAGTAAATGAACACATAAATGGTACTTATATTTTTAGAGAATACCACCAATTCCATGCATACCCTCCACAAACTTCCCAGCCTACGACCACGCTGCTCATCACTCTCAACAATGGGTCACCCTCGAGCTGGGACTAAACTCCACCTAGGTGAGGTCGAGGTTACAAAATCAAAAGGAAGTCACACAGACAATAGGAAGGATGTCCTCCCAGGAGCCAATCCACACTAACAACCTACAACCTCTCATTCCCCACATGCCTATCCCACCCCAGGAAGTTTTCCCCTTCTCTTCTCAACAGCCCTTCGACTGCCCCATTTCCCTTCCAGGGCTTCAACAATAGGTCAGACATGAATTCTCATTGCACTATATATGTAGTTGATCTCCCTCCAAGAAAAGCACTTCCCCAACAAACTCTCTCACCTGAAGAGATTTTCTCATAGGCCTACCAACCTGCTTCTTCTTTCCCAACAAACTCTCTCACCTAGAGAGAGTGGCTCATAGGCCTAACAACCTGATTCTTCAATCCATGGGCCTAAAAACTTGCCTCTTCACTACAACCCCTATTCAACCAACAACAGTCTCAGGTGAAGGCAACAAATGAAAACAGGTAAGGACATAGAATATGGCAGAAAGCCATGCATAGCCAAGGAATTTCACTGGTAGCAATAGCCAATTGCTAAGGCACGATATGGGTTCAGGAAAATTACAATGTGTTGTATTTCACAGGAAAAGTATGGTATATCTCAAATGTATGTAGGTTTCATAGGTGCATCCATGATCAAAGGTCAACAATAGAGGTAACGGCTCCTTGCGTGCATGTATGAGTGCATGGGAATCCTGGCCATAATGGAAGAGAACCCCCCAAAAAGAACTGATTTCCCCACATATAAATGCATGCACCAAGATTGACATATGACTCTCTTGGAGCTCGTTCTTCTCCACTTGTAGTTTGTTCCTTTTCCCAAAGGAACTTAGGATAACATGAGTTATTTCCCAAACCTTAGTATTTTAGGAAATATATTATAATAATCCCTTATAGATAATCCCTCAAGCTTAGCCCTTTTCCCTAGCCTCTTATCCCCTTCCCTTTCCCTATCTAGTGGATCTTAGTCCCGCATTCTCTTTTATCCTGGTCGGTCTACATGCAACGATGGATTTACATTAATGATATGAGTATTTACATATAAAAAAATAGGCTCATTGGCTTTTAGCATCTAGGTTCTCCAGCCTAATCATCACATAAGCCTCCTAGCTTATAATCACTTGGCTCACCATCCTACAAAACATATTTACATTC
The DNA here is from genome assembly GCA_010110895.2 of Picea sitchensis. Taxonomy (NCBI): domain Eukaryota; kingdom Viridiplantae; phylum Streptophyta; class Pinopsida; order Pinales; family Pinaceae; genus Picea; species Picea sitchensis. Next base: position 60,441 of record SNQJ01S0035962.1, on the reverse strand, counting down.
CCAATTACAACTGGGGCTTGGTCTAGGGATATTACAAGAGCTGTGAAGGAGAGGAAGTAGAGTAGTTTCGAAAAAGTGAAATTTCAATGCCCCATCTCTAAAAGGGATACTTAGGGGTTAGGTGTGTTACAATTCTCCATCGGTGACAAGAAATATTGTGTTACCTAAGCTTCTTGGCACAAATTATTTTTGTTGGAGCAAACACATGCAACCCATATTTATCACTAAATATTTATGGGAACTTGTAATTGATGGATATGTTATGCCTTCCGATGAAGAATTTAAAGCATTGAATGCCAATGAAAAGCAATCTCTAAAGGAACTTATAAATATGGATAATGAAGCAATTTCTCTTATATGTAGTGTAGTTGATGAATCTATATTTCCAAGAATCAGTGTTGTAGAATCATCCAAGCAAGTATGGGATATATTAAACAACACATATGAAGGTGTGGTTGTAACTAAATTGAAAACATTCAGGTGGAATTTTGAAAATGAAAATATGAATAGTAATGAATCCATTCATGATTACATCACAAAAACACAAGATCTTGTTAATCAGATGAGGTCATTAGGTGAAGATATTCTAGAAATAAGACTACTTGATCAAAATTTAAGAAGCGCTTTTCCCAAATTTTAGATGATCATCCTGACCAGTATTATAGTCTCCAAAGATTTAAACACAATGAAAATTGATGAATTGAGTGGCTATTTTCTAACTGTTGAAGAAAGTAATCCAATCGAGAAAATGGAACATGTTTTTTACACAAGGCATAGAGGAAGAGGAAGAAATAGGGGTCAATATCATAATGATAATAAAAATAGGCATCCACAACAGTCAAATAATTATCAAGGAAATGCATCCACCTCAAGAGGTAGAGGAAGAATTCCAAGTCAGTTCATAGGAAGAAGTAGAGAAGGATCTCGTGGAAGAGGAAGAGGAATATATGGATCTCAAGAAAGACAGGGACCATAGTGTTATTATTTTCATAAATTTGGTCATCTTGAAAAATATTGTTATGCAAAATTGTGAGATATAGAACATAATGGTGCCAATACAATTGTTGAAGAAACTAGGAATGAGAAGTTATTCATATAAATTTTTATGGTACATAATGAAGAAAGTTAATCTTGGTATATTGATTCGAGATGTTCAACTCACATGACATCTCAGAAGGAGTTGTTTACAAGAATAAATGACAATTATTGTTGTAAAGTTATATTTGGTGATGATAGAGTTTATGAAGTTAAAGGGAAAGACACAGTTGCAATTCCAACATTGCATGGAAAGAAGAAGTTAATTTATGACACTTTGTTGACACCATCATTGAAGAAGAACCTACTTTGTGCAGGACAAATGATGGAGAAAAACCACAAGTTGGTGTTTGACAATAAAGAGTTCTTAATCATGGATAAGTTAAATAAAAATGCAATTGTAGCAAGAGGAGAAATGAATGAAGACATTATTTTCAAGCTTTCTATTAAGAACCTGAATATATCTACAAATATAATCACCACAAATACTGAATACATAATAGATCCATAGAGAAATATAGAAGAAACCACACTTAATTATTACCAAACCCTTGAGGTAGGGCAACACCGTATAATGGATCATATTATGGAAGGGATCCTCTCATGTTTAGTTGCCTCTTCGAGGGGGCAACCTCCTAATGAGCTTCAGCTCCAAATACAATATTTCTCTTCATGTCCCATTACATTTCTCAAACCCCTTTATATAGTGCTACCATCACCTAAGAACATTCTAGAGGAGGAATCTTCTAGAAGTAGAACCTTCTAAGAAGTCCTCTTACATTTATTGTATCTAAATACCAATTTATTATATCTAACTACCATAGTGGACTTTATTTAATAATATAGCAGACCTAGTCCACCTTACATTGAATGGCCTCCACTATTATCACTATGGGCCCTCTAGGTCCCCCCACTACCTCTCTATCTACTTTACATTCCATCCCCCTTGTGAAAGCGTTGTCCTCAACACTTGATGTACAACCATATACCAAGGGTCCCATGGATAATTGTGGACCATAATGCTGAAGAAAAATGGAGAACCAAGGTCCCATGTAGAAAGGAAATCCAACATGCTGAAGTATTCCAACCACCATTGTAAGCCCGGGTCCCATGTCCAAGTGCTCATGTGAACTCCCCGTGGAAGATTTTGGAACCCAATAACCAAGTCAAGATGATGCTCCAAAGACTGACACCTGTCATGTGGATCCAAATAAGAAGATCCATCAACACATTGGAAAATGGTCGTAGAAGAATCTGGAAGGAATAATACCACTGCAGAAAATGCAGGATGGACACTGGTAATAATCATTGGCTCTCGATTTGTCACATTGATTCTCTCTACAGAAGTTGGATTAGAGTCATTAAATAAAATATGAAAATGGTTGTCATCCCAAAAATGACAACTATTCATATACCAATCATCACAATCGGCCTCAAAATAATACCAAGAATATATTTCTTGATTATATTCATCCCTGATGTCCACCATAAGAAATCTCTTCTACATGTTATCCAATGAATCTTGAATACTACAAAAACTAGCATTGAGGCCATCTGCAAGGTCATGCAATCTAGCATCCAATGTGTCATACAATTGGGATTTGAATGCATTAGTAATTTGTAGAATTTATTTGAGGGTTTGAGAGGAAATAACCATCTCATCACCCTATGAAATTTTCTGTCCCATAGCCATCATGAAAAAACCCGAAAATAGAATAATAAATTACGATAGAAAATCGTAGCTTTTTTCTTGAAAAACCCTAAAAAATTGTTGAATTTAAAATGCTCATAAATTCACTTCCCAGACTTTGTTTCGGTTTATTTGTTTTTTGAAATTGGGTGAAATTGTGAGAGGAACTCAAATCAGTAATTGTGAGAGGAACTCAAATGTCCTCGTCCACGGAAAAAAACCTTGAAAAATTGCATATTTTAAAACTTCAATATCTTGACTTCCTGGACTCCGTTTCAGATGATTGTTTTTTCAACTTAGGTGTTTTTTTGAGAGGAAATCAGATATATAACATGTTTCTACAAATTTGGCACATAAATATACCAAACATTTCTGGAATGTCGCGACCCTCTTTTTTTCTTCTTTGAAAAAAAAATCTGCAAAAATAAAAAATATTTGTCCACAATTTATGCCAAGGAAAGTGCTCTGATACCACTTGTTAAGAACCAAAGACTGAATACAAAAGCACCACAACAGATATACAAGAACAATATGAAAAATATCATCTATTACTATCAAACCTTTGAGGTAGGGCAACACCATAGAATGGATCCTATTATGGAAGGGATACTCTCCTGTTCACTTGCCTCTTCGAGGGGGCATCCTCCTATTGAGCTATTGCTCCAAATACAATATTTCTCTTCATGTTCCATTACATTGCTCGAACCCCATTATATAGTGCTACCATCACCTAAGAACATTCTTCTAGAAGTAGAACCTTCTAAGAAGTCCTCTTACATTTATTATATCTAATTACCCATTTATTATATCTAACTACCATAGTGTGTCTTATTTAATAATATAATGGATCTAGTCCACCTTACATTGAATGGCCTCCACTATTATTACTATGGTCCCTCTGGGCCCCCCCACTACCTCTCTAGCTATGAAATCCTTTATATAGTGTTACCATCACCTAAGAACATTCTAGAGGAGGAATCTTCTAGAAGTAGAACCTTCTAAGAAGTCCTCTTACATTTATTGTATCTAACTACCCATTTATTATATCTAACTGCCATAGTGGGCCTTATTTAATAATATAGTGGATCTAGTCCACCTTATATTGAATGGCCTCCACTATTATCACTATGGGCTCTCTGCGCCCCCCCCCACTATATCTCTAGCTACCTTACATTCCATCCCCCTTATGAAAGTGTTGTCCTCAACGCTTGATGTACAACCATATACCAGGGTCCCATGGATAATTGTGGACCATAATGATGAAGAAGACTGGAGAACCAAAGTCCCATGTAGAAAGGAAAGCCACCATGCTAAAGTAGTCCAACCACCATTGTAAGCCTGGGTTCCATGTCTAGGTGCTCATGTGAACTCCCCGTGGAAGATATTGGAACCCAATAACCAACTCAAGATGATGCTCCAAAGATTGACACCTGTCATGTGGATCCAAATAAGAAGAACCATCCACACAGTGGAAAATGGTCATAGTAGAATCTAGAAGGAATAATACCACTGTAAAGAATGTAGGATGGACACTGGTAATAATCATTGGCTCTCGATTTGTCACATTGATGCTCTCTACAGAAGCTGGATTAGACTCATAAAATAAAATATGAAAGTGGTTGTCATCCCAAAAATGACAACTATCCATATACCAATCATCAAAATCGGCCTCAAAATCATACCAAACATATATTTATTGATTATATTCATCCCTGATGTCTTCCATAAGAAATCTCTTCTGCTTGTTATCCAATGAATCTTGAATACTATGAAAACTAGCATTGAGGCCATCTGTAAGGTCATGCAATTTAGAATCCAATGTGTAATACAATTGGGATTTGAATGCTTCAGTAATTTGTAGAATTTATTTGAGGGTTTGAGAGGAAATAACCATCTCATCACCCTATGAACTCTTTGGTCCCACAAACATCATGAAAAAACCCAAAAAATAGAACAATAAGTTATGGCAGAAAATCGCGACATTTTCTGGAAAAACCCTAAAAAACTGTTGAATTTAAAATGTTCATAACTTCACTTCCCGGACACCATTCCGACTGATGTTTTTTTTGAAATTGGGTGAAATTGTAAGAGGAAATCATATTTATAATTTTTCTGGGCAAATTCGGCCTCCAAATACTACCGAAATAAATAAAAATCTCGACGCCGTCTGCGGAAAAAACCCTGAAAAATTGCATATTTTAAAACTTCAATATCTTGACTTCCCGGACTTCGTTTCAGACGATTGTTTTTCAACCTGGGTGTTTTTCTAAGAGGAACTCAGATATACAACTTTGTTTTGAAAATTGGCACAGAAACATACCTAAAATTTCTGTAATTTCACGGCCCTCTTTTTTCTTCTTCGAAAAAACAAATCTGCAAAAATAAAAAATATTTGCCCACAATGTCTGCCAAGGAAAGTTCTCTGATACCATTTGTTAAGAACCAAATACTGAATAAAAAATCACCACAATATATATAGAAGAACAATATGAAAAATATACTCTATTACTATAATAAACCATTGAGGTAGGGCAACACCATATAATGGATCCTATTGTGGAAGGGATCATCTCCTGTTCACTTGTCTCTTCAAGGGGGCATCCTCCTATTTAGCTACCACTCCAAATACAATATTTCTCTTCATATCCCATTACATTTCTTGAACCCCATTATATAGTGCTACCATCACCGAAGAACATTCTTCTATAAGTAGAACCTTCTAAGAA
>SNQJ01S0035962.1:27244-45623 GCA_010110895.2 Picea sitchensis | reverse complement strand
CAAGGTTTTACCTCTTTCCTTTTTTCATGAGGAATTCTTTTATCTAATGAGTACCTAAAATGGCCAAGTTGTCGGGACTCAAATTTGTTGTCATTACAGTTAGGCTTAAGGGGGGGTGTTGGAGCATAATCCTAACTTACATTAGTTTATACCTAGATTAGACTCCTAGATCTTAGTTAATACATTCATTTACACTTTATTTCACCTGATTTGGCCACATAGAGAAGAAGGGCACCTCATCCTTAGATTTTAGGGAAAACTGCTAATTTTAGATCAAGACTCAACTCTCGGTTCTTGATTTTCTTGATTTTTCTTGATTTATTCTTGATTTATACTTGATTTATTCCAACTCCCCCATGCAAAACTCATCTATTATTGGGGAATGAACACCTCCTCTTTGAGTGAGAGATTTATTCCTTAATTAATAATTTTTGTCGTTACTATTATTAGTAACTACTATTTCGGGTCAGTTAAGTGAGTTGGAACTACTTCTCTTGTCAGTTAAGTGAGCTTAAATGAGATAAAACACATCAATTAACTCTTGTGGACATTAATGAGTGTGTGACATGTATCTTTAGTGGTCTAGGTCGAACTATGTGGTCTCCCTTAGCTTATGACACCTATTTTAGCTATTTCTAGCTTTTTTTGACTAGAATTTTATGTTGGAAATTCTATACATTCACCTCCTCTCTTCTTTTTGAGGATGGTTGCTCATGTATATTCATTTTTGATTAATATAATTCTCTAATTTATGGAGCAAAAACTTTCTCTCATCTCTTGAATATCAACAAATAGTTTGTGTTCAATATAACTAGAATTCTAGATCTATCGGGGTTTCTACAGAAATTCTACATATCCTGGTTGGCTCGAACTGCACATATCCCTTTCAGGAGGTACGCCGTGACCAAAGAATAGTCAAAATATCTGGGTACATTGTCTCGGTTGATGGCACCTCTTAGAGGGGGTAGGTAGAATGCTCAGAATCAACTTGGCATTCATGATATCGTCTTTGTGTTTAGTACGCTTCTCATCGGTTTGTCAAGATGGTCTGGCTCGAGCAGTGGATGGAGAGGTTGCCAATCCTCTTTTTGATTATGCGTGAAAACATGTGGATGATCCTCTTTTCAACATGACTCTCTCAGTCATTAAATCAAGAAGAACTTCTGTTACAGATTCTTTGACTACGGTGAGCTCATCGGACATACGCGCTTGGGATAAATTATCGGGGTCACAATGATCTTAAACACTGCACTAGAATGAACAACAAGGGTGTGATGATCATTTTATACACTTGATAGTCTGCGGGCTTCAAATTATCAGTTGGAAAAAGTTCTCTTCGGGCATGGAATGATGAGATATATAGTATATCTTGGCAATGGTTTGCTTTGCAACGGGTATGAGCCTCATTAATTCATGTTCTGTCCATTATGGCATAGTCCAATGGGCTAGTGGTGAGCCATCAATTATTTTCGATCCATTCAGAGTGATAGTCGAATGGATATATCGGACTCCTACGACTATATTTCTTCACCATGGTGAAGTGCCCTATGTCGCTGTTCTGATATCCCAACGAAGCTCCAATTTTGCAAAGTTTCTTTCTGCGAGGTACCCTCTGGAACATGCTGTAAATTTTCAATCTTAGCCTTCTTATTAATCAAATTTCTAGCCTTATTTCTAATGAGCTTCGTCTCGGTGGTTCTTTTCCCATTCTGATTCTTATTTTCCTTGGACATAGTCACTTCGTGTTGTTGAGGTTCTCTCCTAGGACTCGGGGGTAATATCTCTTCTTTACCTGGGATAGGTACTTTAGTTGTCTGTGAGTTTTCTGACATTCTTACAGCTTCATCATCTGGGTTTCTAGCACTAAGTAGCTTCGATATATTCTCCTATTCTTCAATCAACTGTGCGATCCCTCTAGTCATGAAATCTTTTAACTCTTGTTTCTGTTGTTCTAAAACCTCTTCTTATTCCTTCTTTTTGGCTTGATCTCTTTCAATCCAAGGTTTTCCAAGTAACATAGTAAACGAGGTGTTGTCCTCAATAAATTTGATAATCTCAAAATCTTCTTTAGTCGAAGTTCTGTTGACATTCATAGATATCTGAGTGAGACTTCCACATAGTTTTACCAGTTTCCATTTGAATAAACCTATTCCTCTTAACGAAGGGATCATAGCAGGCCTCCCTATAATTTCCCAAGTTCTCTCTATCATAATATTCATTTGTGTGTCTTCATCCAAAACACAGTCAATGTCGAAGTCTTCTACTCTTGCCTTGATGCATTCTTTTTCTTTAAATACTTCTGAGAATCTAATATGTCAGTGGTCATTCAAGGTTCCTTTCATCTGTAGTAATACCTTCTTTGATTCTTTCTGGGGTTATGCTATTTCTGGATTTGCCTTAGGGTTTCCCTAGTTCAGATTGATTCTTTCAAGATTTGCAACAGAGACAACTAGGTCTTCCACCAGGGCATTCCTTAGCTACATGGCCTGGTTTTCTGCAACTGTAACATAGGATTAATCCTTGATTTCTTTTAAATGATCCCCAACCTCTTCTATACCGTGCACTAGGATCATAGTATCTAACCTACAAAAAATTCTTTCTAGGATCCTGCATCCATCTGCTAGTCCAGACATTCTTTCTATGCATAGGTATACCATATCTATCATTATGCTTATGAGATCTATTCATATCAAACTTTCTTTCATCTATTAATGCCCTAGTTTTTAAGCTAGGACAAAATCTCTCAAGCATACCTAGATCCATGCTCTAGAAATAAAAAATGTCAACTTATCTTACTTCTACAGAGAACAAAGCTTCCAGATCTAAGAAATTTTAACTATTCTTACCTTTTCTAGAGCACAGAGCTTATAGATATTACCTCTTTTCTACAGATCTGACCTCTTTTCTTCAGAAACTTCCACTTTTACCTTTCTTAGAGAACAAAGAATTAAGATCTTGCTTCTTTTCTTCATATCTGTCCTTCCTTTCTTGGCACAAAGCTTCACGGGTCGAGTAAAATGTTGTGCACTAGGGCAATAGATCTATGCACAGAGCTTCCATAGTTTCGAATTGAATCTTCACACAAAGCTTCTTCTCCCTTAGTTCTGAGAAATCACAATTTCAGGTCCTAGAAATGGAACCATTTGTTGGAACAGGGCCAGACCCAGGGTTCAACGCTACAACAACGCACCAAAAAAACCCTAAATATCGGCCCTGTCGACAAGACCTACGAAGCATATGAAGTCTCACCCGAGGTAGAGGCAGGGGTGGTTGCAAGACTCAGGTGTGTACAACCTTAGCTGGGACACAGATATGTGATTATATCACTTTACAAAGCACTTAACATCGATCATTCATCAATATTCAACCCTTATTATACTTCGCAGATAGCACAGAGCATCACAACATTCACTTAGATCTAAGGTATTTCAACACTTAGCAATAGTAAAACAAATCAGATCCAGTAGATCAACACTAAGCATCCTCATACATGTCATATCTAACATTTAAACACATCTATGAAGCACAAAGCATAAGTGGATCTATCTAAATACATCAAGCACTTAGCAAAAGCAAAGATATGCACATTGAGTCAAAGCACAAAGAATAACACACAAATTTACGTGGTTCACCCCCACCCTCGGGCTACATCCACCAAATATTCTTCTTTATTAGCATCTTCAATCAGTTACAACACAGAGCCACCAAAACCCTTCTTCGCATAGGACAGAAGATATGCGCAACTCGCTAGATCCTTCTTCCTTGTGCTACAACACAAAGCCTTTTATATCTTCTTACAACAATTTGCACTTAGCTTTGTAAGCCTTTTACAGTCATGCACAAAGCACTTACAAAGTCTATTATCACTTAACTTACATCACATACACCTCTCCCTCTCTGATAGATGCCTAGGTATCTATTTATACTTTACAAAAGTGGGCCTAAGTGTGGGTAAACCCATGAGCCGACATCCCTTTCCCATTACATAATCCCAAAAACCCAAAAAGGACCCAAAAGTGGGTTGAGATCCCTTGATCTCCATTCTATCTTGTGCTCCTTCTTCGACTGGGTTTCGAAGTCCCAAAATAGGTCAACATGACCAAGATTATCCCAAAACTTGGTCAAGGGCCAACAACCACTATTTTCTCACCACAAGAACCAAGTAATTAGTAGCAATTCAAAAATGTCTTTATTCTTTAGTGGAGTAACTAATAACTTACCAACAAGTTAAAATATTCAATAAACCAGATGTTGGAGACATGGAAATTACCAATAAGTTTATTGATATCTCCCAAGTAGAAATGAACTAAATTCTTCTCAACAATAGTATCAGTTGTTATGTTTTCCCCTAGGTTATTCCCTCTCTCACATAGTGTTACACATGATTTTGGTCACCTTGGTTATGTCTCAACAATGATGTATTCAGGCTCCCAACAAGGACTTTTTCCCTGAGGAAAATGACTTATGTATTCCTCCAAAAACACATTTTTGGAGTGAGTTCGCAGGCTACCTATGTATCAGGGTGTGAGAATGCTTGATTCTCGTAGGCTACCCACACTTAGGGTGCAAACTTGTTTCTAAGATTGGAAAAAAGAAGAAGTCTCGAGGGTTCTAGAAGGGGATCTTCTAGAAAATGAGTTGGCATTTGTATAGTTGGCATCCTATTGACTTCTCAAATTTGGTGGGATCATCCTCATCCATGTAACCATCTCTCCCTCTCCTATATATTGAAAGGTTTCTCATGGAAAAGGTTAAGCAAGATTGAATGGAGAATTGGTAAGAGAATTGTGTGAAGAACCCTGCTTGAATAGAAGCTTGAAGGCTCTATTTGGCCTATTAAGAGGAATTGGATCTTCTTCATGCAAGTACAGAGAAATTGTGTGTGTTGGAACCAAGGGTCACTGAAAGGAAGCTTGTGACTTCAAGGCGATCAGGTTGTATCCTCTACTTTCAAATTAATATGATACAACAACATGTCCCTTTCCCATAAAGTCATTCTTACTTTATTGTGTAATTCCTTTATCATATGCATAAGTTGACATTAAATATACTTTTCTATCTTCACTTTGGTTGGTTTGTGTCATCCTGGAATTGAATTCACGAGAGCACCAGAGAAAAGCGGGAACAACAGAGACCTGAGGAAGCGATATAAAGGTATGTCACTTATTCCTTCCTATTAGTAGATTCAATGATTGCAACTTAGGGAAAGAGTCGTGTCCTGTCCTATTTTGTTCTAGATCCAGGTGGATCTAGGGAGATTTGTTAGTGTCCGCACCTACCGATTTGTTCGATAACAAAATTGGCGACTCCACTGGGGAAGCAACCCATTATTTAGTGGTTTTTGTTGGTTTTTCCTTGGCCATTTTCTCTTACCTTACCATTTTTCATTTTTATCAATCTATGAGTCTTGAGGAGACCCTGACAGGCTCTCTGGGTCCAGAAGTTCCTTAAAAAATTTTGTTTTTTTTCCAAATCTTGCTTAGTTTAAGGCCTTCTCGCACTTAACCTTTCTACAGCCTGCGAGAACCCCTAGAGTTCGCACCCTGCTATTCAGTCTAGTGCGAACCTCTCGCACTCTGCTTGTGACTAGCCTGCGAGAATGCTTCATTCTCACACTGTACACCACTGCCTACCTGCGAACCCATTTGCAAATTTTTGGAATTAAAGTTTTTGTATCCTCAGATGCCCAGGTTTGTATGTGTGTCTGAAAATAATTTCTTTTGCTAGTGATTGATTGTTTCTTGACTTCAGATTTTGTGAATGATTAGTCTTCGAAAATCAAAAGCTCTTCTTGTTCATTTTTCTCAACTGTTGTCTCTTAATCTTTTCTTAACAAGGATATAATCTCTGGTTCTGAAATCCGAGTGCTTATTTGGTTAGGAGTCGGTGATTGGTTTAAAAGTTGAGATCAATTGTATTTTTTAACTATTTATTACTTGGAAATTTGTTATCCTTGTGCATTTGAATAAGCTAGTTTTGTCGATCTGTCATTTTTGTCTTCATTGAAAGATTGGTTTGGGTTTTTGTTGTATATTGTTTTTCATTGATTTCTTACTCTTTAGTTCCATCTTTGTTGTTGGTTTCTAATAAAAAAAAATGAAAACATTTTCTTTCTTTTAAGCAACTTGTTATTCGAAAATATTGGCATTGAAATGTTGAAAAAACATGAATAGAGAATTCACATTGCTAGTGATTGTTTGATATTGAATTTTAAAAACAGTTGTTCCATAAAACTTCTCTTTCCCTCCTGTAAATAGGATTCATCGAACAAAAATTGGTATCATTCATTCCTATCCATGCATTGTTGGGTCAGAGTCTCATGCAACATCGGTTTCATCTCCGTCTCCTCTTGAGTAACAACAACCCTTAATAATATTGCGCAATTTTAAAATTCAACTAGTAACTTTTTATAGGGATATTTTACGCCAACATTAGCTAGGATAGAGATTTGGAACAGGCAGTGAGACACACTCTCCAAAGCATGAAACACACAATAGAATCTTGCGATAGGGAGTGTCAAATTCCATTTGCAACATTTTGTCCCGGGAATCCCTTCTCACACAAGGATCAAACCCGAGGTTACTCACCCTACTTTGTCGATATTAGTGTAGAGATTACACGTACTATGGGGGTCAATTGAAGGTATACCCACAATGATGAGTGGAAGCCTCTCAAGTTGATTTCGGGCTAGATACCCTACCCTTGCATGTGGATTGGACTGTCAACTGTTCCCCCAGGCTTTGTTGTTGTTGGTGGTAACCTTAGTGGCCTATCTTCTTAGGGTCTTAAACAAGGTGACTGTGAAGGGACAAGTCTTCACAGTACCTGGAATCGACGTTGGCCAAAATCACTCGGGCTCCTTGGAGGGTATACCCATGATTATGTGTGGGAGATTTCATTAGGGTGTAAGTCCATTAAGCAGGTCGTCAACGTAACTTTTCCACCCTATCCAAGCCCCTTCTTATCTCGTCATTGTGACATTGGATTTCATCACCAACTAGTGACTTCAGAATTAGAAGGTCTTGTTCACTTGGTTTTGGCTTCCTATATTTTAACTAGCGCGTACTGTTTGTTTACCCGAGTTGACCATATAATTTCCTTCATAAGTTTTTTACTCGATCACAATTGACCCTCCACGTTGTTCATGTAGAATGCAGGGCTTACCCCCAGAAAATCTGGAAGGTTCTCAACCCTTTCCTACCAACTCACCGAAGGGCTCTCCTCAATAGAGTGAAGTCCAAGACGTCACCACTCCATAAGTGGAAAGAAATGACTCTATAGAACAGTTTCGAATTACCAATTCTCTAGAGGACCTTTGAATTCACCCCGACTCTGAGAGACGTATTATGCGAGTGGATTCTTCTGGAGATTTAGTTGTTCAATCTTTTGGATCACCGACTGGATCTTTCCTAGGACCTGAGGGTCAAGATCCTTTTTGGGCTACTAGCATTTATGGACGATATCTTTTTGGCTCAGGACCAGGCGTTGATATCACTGTCGCACCTGTGCTACCCAAAACATCTGATCTAGACACAATACCTTTTACTACTGCTTATAACTCTCCTGGTACAGAAACTCCACCAACTAGCCATGTCTTGACTCTCCCTTTACAAATGGTCCATTACACAGATACTACGAGTCTTCACAACAAGATTTCCATGGCTACCCAAGCCCCCATTGGCACACCGCCTCCACCTCCTTTCGGAGGATCTCTTCCTTCCTCTATCAGAGGCACTGATCCTAGTGGCATCATTCCGTCATTCACACCAAATTAATAGATTCCTATTGGTGGACAACTTCACCAAGGAGGCCACATCCAACCCCCTTTTACAGGGCAAATCCCAATTGGAACTCAACCCCGAATTGGAGGGAAAACCCCATTGACCCCACCCTCTGGAAAAAACATACCTTCGACCTTAGCCTAGTATTGGAATTATCTTATTCAACATAATCCTTTCTCGACTGGGGGGAAACTGCCTCAAGCTAACTCTGTCACCCACCCTAACATAGGCCAACCATAACCAGGCACATCTAATCCTATCTGGGGCTTGATTGCTCAACCCCATGCCCCTGTTCAAGGGGACAACCCTATGAATTACGTACCTCCACACCAACAACCGAACCTGCCCGGATCTTCGCCTTACATGCAAACCACTAATGGTCCCACTGGTTTACCGACGAGGCTTCCTCCCCAAAGTCACCAGTACCCACATGTGAACAGACAGTTACCCTTTTTAGCAACCTTGGACCTACTCGAACTGCCAAGGATTTTAAATGATCCCATCCATCACTCTCCTCAATGGCCCACCATATCAGCCAAACTACCATTTGACATCCCTAAATTCGATGGTAAACCAGGAGAGGACCCAAACAATCACGTCATGAATTTTAACCTTTGGTGCTCATACAACTCTTTGATGGATGGATCTATTCACCTACACCTTTTTCAATGAACCCTTGTAGGTTATACTGTGAAGTGGTATATAGAACTACCATGAGGCTTCTTCACCGACTTCAACACCCTCTCTATGGTGTTCCTCACCCACTACTAGTTACCGATCCGCTATGAAACAAGAACCAAGATTTTGAGTTCTTTTAAACAAAGAAAAGCCACTTATATCTCCGATCACATTCATGAGTGGCATCGAAGATGACGTCTCATCAAAATCGAACTTCCAGATCAGTTGCTGGCAGAATGGTTCAAAAGATCATTCGTGAATGACATCGCTCGTGACATCTCCATGGGTGGAGTTGTCACAGAGGAACAGGCAATCAGTCGTGCCCAATACCTAGATCTCGTTTACTCACAAACGGGTACTCTTTACGACCTGCTTCCTGATGCACCTCGTCCTTCTACTTCTACTACTTCCACCACTCTTGTTGCTTCTCACGTGACTGACGGTGTGATTGGCACCTTCAATGCCCAACCTCATTCTGTCCAAAATTTTGGCAACAACCCCAAATCTATTTCTTCTAATGTTCAAAATGCTACATCTCCTACCCCTCCCACTGGTAAGACTTGTGAGGTAAATGTTGTTCAATCTACCCCCGTCGGTAAAAACAAATCCATAAAGGGAAAGGGTAAGAATAAGGAGGACAAAAATACTCCACACACTGAGAAACCTAAGACACCCCCTGTTGACGATAGGGATAAGCGAAAACCTTGATAACCTTGTCTTATCTATGGTGATGATCACTACACGAAGGATTTTCCCCGATGAGCCGAAGTTACTAAGTTCCTTCAAGGGACCACGAAACCCTCCACTCTGGCCGTATTGTCACAATCCTTCCCCTCTCAACAACAAGCCCAATTGGTCATTCATGGCCAACCTTCCTCCTCCAATACATCCTATGTATTAATGTGTATCGGTGATTCAAAGAAGAATGACATCACACTTACCACTCGAGCCAAAGATTATTCTTCCTCCAAATATAAGGTTGATACGATACCACCTTCGTCAGTCCAATCATCTCCCACGATCCCACCTACTAATGGTCCTCTTCATCTCTAACGACCGAGCCTAGATATAGTTCTTCGCCCTCCACCAAAGGGTGTTGTTCAAAAATTAGCTTTCAATCCTCATGCCTGTGCTGCCCAGAACTACAACATTGTCGAAGATCTGGCCCAAGAACCATCCGCGATGTCAGCCCTCAAAGTCCTTCAAAGTTGTCCTATACAATGAAATGCACTATTGAAAGCTATCAGTGGAATCAACCCTACAGATACAAATTTAATAATATTTGACTTGGAAGATCACATTCCAAGGTTACCCCCTCAACTTGCATTCCAAATACAAGTGATTGTCTCTGAAAAGAACATTTTTAGAACTGTTATCGATGAGGGTGCCTCGACGTGTGTCATGTCTATTACCTACTAGAAAGCCATCGGATCTCCTCCTTTGACTGAATCCCACAACACACTCAAAGCCTTTAATGGCTCTGGTTTTAAGCCTTATGGTGTACTCCCTTCATTGCCGATTACGTTAGAAGGCAAAACGGTCCAAGTTGAAGTGGAAGTCTTTGACACTCCTCTCGATTACAATCTTCTACTTGGCCATAGCTGGATTGATTTGATGCACGCAATTGTGTCAACTCTTTTTCATGTTGTACATTTCCCACATCAAGGAAAGGTAATTACCATCGACCAATTAGCCTTCTTTAACTCAGATGCACGTACTGGCAACAAACCATTCATTGCCAAACCCCCCCCAGATACAAGAACATCGGTGTGGGTCTTCTTAAAGACTCCTCATTAATGGGTACCTTCCTTATCCCACCACCCGATGTTCCACAGCCGTCTATTTCCTCAATCATAATGATCTCCACCTCTATTCACGGAACCCCTGCATCTCACGACCCATGGCTGGTACCCAACCCTGGAAATCATCTTCTTTACAACAATGAAATGCCTTTGAGTTCGGTCGAATCTGCCTATCAGTCTATTCAATCGACAACCCCTTCTACCCCCTCTCTTGGTCATTCATCTCCAGATCCTTTCCGCGTCATTTTTCCCATGGACGAGATGATCATGTTTGTTATGGAAGACATCCCCTGGGACAACGGACATCATCGTTCCATCCTCTTCCTGGAACAACACACCATCGAGAGTTACCAACGGATTTCGACCCCATCGACCGCTGTCATCATTTCTACCATTCCCGAGTCTACACACGATGTGCTTTATGAAGGGAACTTAAGCAATATCTCACCCAGCATTCCCCTCGACTTATCCATAAAACCTGAAATTGTTGAAAATGTGCATATCGGAGCTTCGTTTTCACATGATGAAGTCATCACCTACAAGTCTCTTTTCCAAAACTGTTGTGACATCCTCACCTAGAGCTACGAAGAAATGCTAGGTATCGACCCTACCATTGTAATACATGAGATTAAGACATACCCGGATGCTAAACCAGTCCGACAACACCTTCATCTGGTCCACCCACGTAAAGTGGCCACTATCAAGCTTGAAGTTGAAAAACTTCTCAAAGCTGAATTTATTTACCCAATGTCTCTCACTGACTGGGTTTCCAATCTTGTCCCGATAGAAAAAAAACAAGGCACGATTCGTGTGTGCATTTATCATAGGGACATTAACAAAGCATGTCCGAAAGACAAATTTCCCACCCCCTTCATCGAATAGATCATCGACGATTTCACTGGTAGGGAAATATTCTCTCTGATGGATGGTTTCTCCGGATATAGTCAAATCAATATCGTTCCCGCTGACCAACACAAAACCACTTTTATTTGTCCTTGGGGAACTTTCGCCTATTGGAAACTTCTTTTCAGTCTCAAAAACGTTGGCACGACTTTTCAGTGCGCCATGTCTTGCGTCTTCCATGATATCAAACACATCGTGCAACCATATCTAGACAGCTTACCCGCTCATTCCATGCACCGGGTAGATCATCCAATACACCTTCGAGCCATTTTCCTCCGATGTCGGTTTTACCGTATACGCTTGAATCCTCATAAAAGCGTTTTCTGTGTAGAATCCAGCCGACTTCTAGGATTTATCGTTTCATTTCATGGGATTAGGGTAGATCCTTTGAAGGTCAAGGTGATTCTCAACCTCCCTCCTCCTTCTTCAATTTGCCAGTTACAAATTTTGCAAGGGAAAGCAAACTTCCTTCGTCGTTTCATCCCGAACTATGCCGAGCTAACTCTTGGATTTACACAACTAATCAAGAAAGGTTCTGAGTTCATATGGGATACCACTACCAATAAAGCTTTTGAAGCTTTGAAACTGTCTCTGACATGTGCCCCACTTCTCTTCCCACCTGATTACAGTCACGATTATTTCCTCTACCTTGCAGCCTCGGACTACACCATCGCGAACATGTCATTGGATTCTCATGATGAACATGTCATCTACTACTTGAGTCGAAGTCTTATGCCAACCAAAATCAAGTATTTATATGTTGAAAAACTGGCCTTGGCATCTGTCCAAGCAGTTCAACGCTTCCGACACTATATCCTCTCGTGCAAAACTACGGTTATTTCTAACTGCAACACTATGCAACACATTCTCACACGTCAATTGCTAGGGGGAAAATACTCCAAATGGATCATGATAGTCCAGGAGTTTGACTTAGAATTTGAACGTGCTAAGTCCAAGAAATCCTTAGTGTTTGTCGAGTTGATATGCCACTTTCCCTACTCTGAGACGGAAAATGTAGCAGTTGATTCATTACCTGATGAATCCCTTTTCTTAATTAGTTATGATGATCTTTGGTACGGAGATATCATCATCTATCTCCAAACCTAGACTTTCCAGCCCAATTTGTCTAGTACTGACCATCGTCGAATACACTAGCAAACCGGTCAGTATATTACCCTCGGGGATACTCTTTATCATCGTGGGATTGACTCAGTTTTTCGACGCTGCCTCACGTTTGACGAAGTCGAGAAAGCCCTCAATGATTTCCATTCTGGAGCTTGTGGTGGTCATATGTCTAGGTATGCTACTGCCCAGAAGATATTGTGAGCAGGGTATTTTTGGCCTTCCTTATTTAACGATTGTATAATTGTCGTCTAAAAATGCCATGCTTGCCAGACTTACAACCATAAAATTCAATCGCATCCTGCTCCTCTTCATCTTGTGGTCTTAGTAGGTCCTTTTGTGAAATGGGGCATCGATTTCATGACATGTCACCCTCACTCGGCTGGGGGGCATGGATACATTATTGTACCTGTAGATTACTTTTTGAAATGGGTTGAGGCGATGCCGACATTTGATAACACCCAAAAAACCGCAACATTATTCATATTCAATCACATCATAGCTCATTTTGGTGTTCCTCAGGCTATTTTCACTGATCACGGTAGCCACTTTAGAAACTTCATGATGTCCGAACTCACTGAAAAGTTGGGTCTTCATCATGAAAACTCAACACCCTATTCCCCACAAGCCAATGACCAAGTTGAAGCAATAAACAAGGTCCTCATTACCATGCTTCAACGAATGATAGGGATTCACAAGATGAGTTGGCACACGATGTTGTTTTTAGAATTGTGGGCGTATCGAACATCCATTAAGTCTGCTACCAGGTTTAAACCATTTCAATTAGTCTATGGCCTAGAAGCCATTCTACCGATTGAATGTGAGATACCCTCCTTGAAGCTAGCCGTCGAACTGCTCCCGAACACTTCTACTAAAGAAGAACGCCTGTTGCACCTCATGCGATTAGACGAGACTCGTCGTGATGCTACCCTAGTCATAGAAGCCCAGAAGAAATGAATCAAGGCCCAATACGACAAACATGTCAAGCCTCGCATTTTCTCCGAAGGCGATCTGGTTCTCCTCTACGAACAAGATCAGGATATGTTGGGAGCCGAAAAATTTGAAGCCATGTGGCGAGGTCCTTTTATCATTAAAAGGGTCCTGGAGAAAGGAGCCTATGAGTTAGTGTACTATGATGGTATCCCTTTGAGTGAACCCAAAAATAGGTTGTACTTAAAAAATTACTATGCCTGAAATCACCTGTGCAGGAGTGCTTATATTTTACTGTACCATACTTTTTGTTGCTTTGCTTTTGTGTTATTTGGCCTCTGTCCTCAGCCGCTTATCCTGCGTTGTACTTGGTTTCCAGATGTCAGAGTCTTCACCACCCTACATTGGCTTCACCGATGGCGCTAGCCATAGTACTCAGAACCTTGCTTCTGTTGCATGGGCACTTTACGCCCCTACAAACGAGCTCATTAGTTTACGAGGTGTGTGCCTCGGTCGTGCGACCAATAACATTGCAGAATATAGCACCGTCATCGAACTATTGATTGATGCCATTTCACTTGGTATGTGCCACTTGGTTATATGACTCGATTTGCATCTAGTAGTACTACAACTAAGAAAGGTCTACGTTATTCGAAGTCCTACTTTATTACGGGTATGTTTACAAATTTGCCTCTTGGAATGTTATTTTGATTATATTGAGTATCAACACATTCCTAGATGTCTAAATACATTAATAGATGCATTAGATAACTATGTATTAGACAGACATTTGGGTCATTTATAAAACCAATCACATCACATGTATCACACAACATAAGATAAGCTGGTAGAAGTCGTATATATGTATATAACGATCAAAAGTTTTTTACAAAAAATTTCTGTCCAAGGACCAAAATCTCAAAATATGAAGCTCATAGCTTCTACAAAATAGCGTCATGGGTGATGCTCACGGTAACACCCGACTGCCCAGACCACCCTATGAAGCAGTCAGATAATAGACTCTGACACACCCATGGTGTGGTGCAGATAACGCCGAGGGATCTCCCCGGTAGTCATGTCTGGAATGTCAGTAGTCAATCCCTCTAAGTTTTGCTCCACTGCTTCATAATATTCGGCATCCCATCGCACTACTGGAGCCACCTCTCCTTGCTGTTGAATAGGAGAGGTCCCCATAGGTCGATAAGGCCCCACGTCTGTGTCATCAAAAAGAGTTTTTGTAATTAGTTCTCAGACAAACATAAAAACATTGCATATGATAAAATTCACAAAAACATTTAAAAAAGAAAAAACATGTGTACTTCTTACCTAGATCTCCCCACTGAGCATCCTTGGGTAGGGCCAAATCCGGACCCCCCCGGAAATCCAACCCAGCATAAGCATAGTCATCAACCATTAGCATCTGTGGCCGGAACCAGTCAAAGAATGAATCGTTATATTTGATGATAGGCCCAACTGCATGTTGGGCCATGAGGTTACACCACCTCAGCATCCTCGGATCCTGTGGGGCTGGTAAACCCCACTCAACCTATAACCGCAGTAGTGGAAACCTCTCTAGAAAGAAGGATACCAAAAGTGACCCGTACCCAAATTGTTTCAAATCGCCCTTTCTGCATTTCGTTAGTTGCCTCTTTATGCTATGAAGGACTGCGTCTGACCGGTTAAAGACCCGAGGCTCTGTACACTCTATGGTATACTAAAAATAGCTATGGAGAGCCATGTGTGGAGCATCGCTCCCAGCCATACAAGAAATAGTGAACAAGATGGTTCGAAGGGTCAAATCCCGGACCCCCCAAATGGCCACCTTTCCCTTACTTCTTTCTGCCTTTGGAACACAATACTAGTGGCAATACTCACTCATAGGGAGTCTTCCACCTCAGCTACCGGTCAAGCTAGCATGGTACCCACACCATGACAGTCATGTTAGGAATTAGATATCCTCGATATCTAAGGACAATGTGTGGACTCCCACATGAAATACTTGTTGGTCCACATCCCACATATGAACGAGGTACTTCAACAACCTGACTTGGGCCCTCATGCCAGGGATCCAGAAGAATTTTAAGAGACCAGAGTCTCAGAGAGAGGAAACAGTACCCGGGTCATTCCTAGTGATAGCATCATCCTCCTCATGATCTCTTTCCTGCCACTCCAACATTGTGATAGTTAAATGCCTGCACAAGAACCATAAGAGAAAGGTCAACCACTTGTTTCAACCCTTGGCATATTTTTTATTGAGTAAAAAATAAAGTTAAATTTTCATTTTTCGGCCCCCGCAAGTGCCCCTTTGGCACAGTGCAAGATTGTAGCAGGTGCCCTTAAGGCCACCTGCGAGAATCCTGCATTCTCCCAGGTCCCGTATGGATAGCCTGCGAGAATGCTCGGGCGCAAGTTTTGGCCCTAAAACAAACCCAAAACCCTTAAATTTGCCAATGAAAACAAAAAACTGAACCATGAAAAGGTAGAAGAAAAAGCTTACCTCGTTGACGGAGATGGTTCGCCAAATGGTCACTTGTGCCTCCCGCAATCAAGCACTGAAATTCGGGGGAAAATGAGGTGTTTTGGGCAAAGTTCTTGGAAAAACTACAATGAAAATGGTAAAGGCCCTTTTTACTTGTATTTATTCATTTTTTACCATTTTTTGATTTTTTATATTGTTTTGTCTATTAAACCTAATACCTAATGCTCCTATGAGTGTGACTTTCTACAGATATGGTGACTTTGAAGTCCATATGAAGGGGTACGAATGTTTTTTCTTTTGTCGCATGTAGGACTATTTTTTATGGGTTTTAGCAAAACCTCGAGCACAATCTTTGTTCGTTCTCATGCTAAAAAATAAATGAGAACGCAACCGAGTATAATTTTTCTAGTCTTTTCATACTCGTCATGGTAACACGAAAATTACGAACAAACAAGAGTCTTCTTTAAGCTCTTTTCACACTCCATAATAACGAAAAGATTGTCGAGCGACCTTGTTTTGTTCACGCTTGTAAAAGTATCTGAACAAAACGTTCGACGGGTGATAGTTTATCACTTTTTTCAGTCCTTTCAAACTATTTTACGAAAAAGGAACTGAGAGAGTTCTCTTTAAGTGTTTTTCAGACTCTAAAAACATGAAAAACCTCTGAGTTTTCTATCTTTGGACTCGTTAAACAAACATCGACAGATCCATAATGGGACCGAACCACTCTTTCCTAGGGTTCGTTAAACATAATCCAAGGGACTCATTCGAAGGACGATCTTACATCAACAAGCATATGTTATCCTCCTCAATCTTGCGTAAAAAACAAGAGGTACTCGCCAGAAATGGTGGGGGAAATTTTGGGAAAGGGATGTTTTTTTGTATTCGTATTATTGGAAGTAAGTGTCGCTCTTGAACATGACACCCATTATTCACTATTTGAAGCCATTTTGGGAAATCCATTTGTCTGTCGTTCGACTTGCTACAAGGTCTTCTCTTGGGTCGTCCCTGAGTTAGTGCTACCAAATCCTCGATCGTGTCTTTCATATGTTCCAGAGAATTTCATTTAAACCTTCTATTGAGTCGGCCATCTGTAGTTGTCCATCCTTACCAAGTCGACCTTCCCTATGTCTGTTTCAACCTATACTCATACTTTGTTCCACCTTCAAAATCTATTACTTATTTCGTGTCATTGATGGGGGATACATTAAGGTCCTCTTGTGACGAGTCTTTTCCTGTCGACTTCAACTCATTATCCAAGAATTAGACTTATAAACCATTTGGTAACTTGGAACTTGCATGCCTCAATGGCAGGTTTCCTCGCTTTCGATAGTGGATTTTCATTATTGATCCCTGATCGGGAGATTCCGTCAAATGCTCGACCTCAACTCATTTATTCACATTTGATGGATTGTGCTATTGTACCTTGGGATTCATTGACATCAATGGTGATTTCCCTCACACTTGTTAACGGTTTCATCAATGACCGGTAATCAAGACGTTTCTATCATGTTCGACTTCAACACATGTAATCGCATGGCTAGATTCATACTTTGTGGCGACAAGATTGAAGACCCTGGATCTCATCTAGTTAATCCAGGCTGTGATGGAGTATGTATGGTTTGCGTCGACACATAGATCCACTTTGTATGTCATGTGGCTATGTGAAAGATACCAGATATAATAAATACGCAAAACATAAATAAAATGCTAGAAATGGCAGAATAACAATAATACAACTAGCATAATCTCCACAATAACACATAAATAATATGAGAACAACAACTGAAATAGTACTTTGACTTAGAAAGCAATGTTCACAGGCCTCTTTGAGTGGGAAACCTCTACTCGAGCAATGCTCTTCTACAATAATTTCCAAGCTAGGGTTTTCATACCCTCGACCCTTATTTATACTAAATATGTCTATTAAGAGAAGCATCTAGAGGAAGATCCTTCTAGAAGCAAAAGCTTCTATTAGGTCATCTTACATCTGCCTTATTCTATTTTATTGAAAGGCCTTATTAATATTGACCTTTATTACATCCGAATACATTGATATACCTATGTGCAGGTTAGGACCTTAACATGTCCACCCCCTTAAAAACAACCTTGTCCTCAAGGCTTGAGATGTGGAAACTGATGCAGAATGGTAGCTGGTTCCCAAGTGGCATCTGCTGGAGTCATATATTTCCACTGTACTAGTACTTCCTTGATGGTTCTCTGATGTAGGCGACACTCATGCTGGTCCAAAACTACTTCTGGCTATAGCCAAATGGATCCTTCTTCAACTAACTCTGGAAGGTTGGTTTGAATTTGGCACCTGGTGCCAATCACCTTCTTCAAGCATGAAACATGAAAAACAAGATGTAGCTTCGACTGACTGGGCAGAGCTAACTGATATGCAACTTGTCCCACACACTTGAGAACTATGTAAGGACCATAAAGTTTGGGTGCTAGCTTCTGACAATGCTCAACCTTGAGGGAAGTTTGCTTATATGGTGCAGTCGCAAAAACACCTGATCCCCTTCTGCAAATTGACATTCAGAGCGACCTTGATATGCTTGCTACTTCATGTGATTTTGTGCCATGACCAAGTTCTCTTTAAGGGTACGAAGAATATCCTCTCGAACTGTAAGTGTTTGGTCAACCGCCTGGACCTTCGAGGTACCTGGTAAGTATGAGAG
>SNQJ01S0035962.1:4513-23420 GCA_010110895.2 Picea sitchensis | reverse complement strand
GTCACAAATTGGGTCCAAGCAATATACCCTTTACGGGAAGTTTTTCTCCATTGCCACCATTGCCAGCGTTCTTGATCTAGATGGAGAACACCATACTAGAGTTTGGCCAAGTCATTTGTAATGTTGTAGAGAGAGAAATAATGTTCCATTTGGGTGACCCCGCCAGTGGGGTCCGAGCCATCAAATTTGGTTACATCCACCCGCAGAAGGTGTATGTCTCGTTGAAAGTGATGGGGCTGAAAGGTATGGGAATGGGAAGAAGTTTCACCTTCAGTCTTTGTATGTGCATCAGGAAAAGGGTCATCAGTAGGGATCTTTATTTTGGTGTAGAGAGATGCAAAGATAGATTCAAGCTGGGTGGTTAGTTCTTGTTTGACTTCCTCCATTGCGGACTGCACAAATGCATTTATGGTGGTATTGATGGATGTATCACGAGAGGCAATAGTAGCACTGAGTTGTTTCACTTCTTTTTGTGTCTCGAGAAAACTAGATTGCAAGGTGTTGAAGTGAGACTCCAGTTCTTGGCTACGATTATGGGCCATGAGGATGGGTGAACTGAAAAGGGAGCGGGCGGGGTCAGAAATTTTTGCAGAAAAATGATATGGATGAATGTGATAAGGGAGAAGAGATGAATCTAATGGAATAGGTCTCAAATAATGGTGAAAAAATTTCCAGACTTTTTTTTTTTTACATCTACGGGGTTATAATTTGGTCTAAAGAATGTTGCAATGCTGAAATCCCCAAATTCTTAACCAGAAAGAATTGTGTATTTACTTGGCAACTCGAACACAGTTGCGTGGCAATAGATCTGGCTGGTTTAACTTGTTTATGTTTATGTTCCCCAAGGGTTAGGTATTCAAGGGTTCTACAAACAAGGGTTTTCCCTATGCTATAGCTCTCTGATATACATGCGAGGTCCAACAGTAGTACTCAGCCCAATATCTCAAGGCACTAACTAAGGAGGATAGACCGTACCCTTAGCCGTACTACCCTACTACCCAGGTACTGGAGAATATCTTCCCGAGTGTTGTTCTCGGTGACACTATAGCAGTCCGACGGCCGATAGGTTTATCTAAAGAGGGATTCAAGAAATCTAGGTTGATTCGTACACACGTGCTGCCTGATGCGCTACCACTCGAAGGGGTACCAACAGGGGTTACAAGGGTGGCCAACAGATGTGCGCTTAAGAACCACTTGTATTTCCTGCATGTATGAATCCCTCAACCGCGGGTTTATGTGCGTAACAACAGATCTCTGTGGCTTAAAGACGTCAGAATATGTCTCTACCCTGAAAAAAAAAATACCCACAATTTTTGCCAAGGAAAGTGATCTGATACCACTTGCAAGATACCTGAGATAATAAATACGCAGAACAGAAATAAAATGCTAGAAATGGTAGAATAACCGTAATATAACCAACATAATCTCCACAATAACATAGAAATAATATGAGAACAACAAATGAAATAACACTTTGATTCATAAAGCAATGTTCACAAGCCTCTTCGAGGGGGCAACCTCTAGTCGAGCAGTGCTATGTTACAATAATCTCCAAGCTAGGGTTTTCATACCCTCGACCCTTATTTATACTAATTATGTCTATTAAGAGAAGCATCTAGAGGAAGATCCTTCTAGAAGCAAAAGCTTCTATTAGGTATTCTTACATCCGCCTTATTCTATTTTATTGAAAGGCCTTATTAATATTGACCTTTATTACATCTGAATACATTGATCTACCTATGTGCGGGTTAGGACCTTAACACTATGTCGTCTTAATTTGAGTTTGTTCGCATAGATCCATAGTGTATTTTTTGTGGCTATGAAACATTTTGACATCATGGATCCACAGTGTATGATTGGTGGCCATGACCTACATTCATGATATCATCCGTCTGTGATATGAGTATGGGAATGCCTACCTCAGAAATAGTATTATATTCTGCAGATGCTTGATTGTTTGCAGGCTTTCGATTAGGTGCACTCCTGGTTTCTGACACACACAATTTACAAAGTATTTCGACTGTCACAGATTCTGGCCTCATACTTTGGGGGAATTCTGTTACACATGATTTTGGTCACCTTGGTGATGTCTCAACAATGATGTACTCAGGCTCCCAACAAGGAATTTTTCCCTGAGGAAAATGACTTCTGTCTTCCTCCAAAAACACACTTTTGGAGTGAGTTCGCAGGCTGCCTATGTATCAGGGTGTGAGAATGCTTGATTCTCGCAGGTTGCCCACACTTAGGGTGCGAACTATTCACAGGTTGCTATATGGACAGGGTACGAACTTGTTTCTAAGCTTGGAAAAAAGAAGAAGTCTCGAGGGTTCTAGAAGGGGATCTTCTAGAAAATGAGTTGGCATTCGTATGGTTGGCATCCTACTGACTTCTCAGATTTGGTGGATCATCCTCATCCATGTAACCATCTCTCCCTCTCCTATATATTGAAAGGTTTCTCATGGAAAAGGTTAAGCAAGATTGAATGGAGAATTGGTAAGAGAATTGTGTGAAGAACCCTGCTTGAATAGAAGCTTGAAGGCTCTATTTGGCCTATCAAGATGAATTGGATATTCTTCATGCAAGTACAGAGAAATTTTATGTGTTGGAACCAAGGGTCACTGAAAGGAAGCTTGCGACATCAAGGTGATCAGGTTGTATCTTCTACTTTCAAATTAATATGATACAGCGGCATGTCCCTTTGCCATAAAGTCATTCTTACTTTATTGTGTAATTCCATGATCATATGCATAAGTTGACATTGAAGATACTTTGCTATCTTCACTTTGGTTGGTTTGTGTCGTCCTGGGCTTGACTTCACGAGAGCACCAGAGAGAAGTGGGAACAACAGAGACCTGAGGAAGCGATATAAAGGTATGTCACTTATTCCTTCCTATTAGTAGATTCGATGATCGCAACTTAGGGAAAGAGTCGTGTCCTATCCTGTTTTGTTCTAGATCCAGGTGGATCTAGGGAGATCTGTTAGTGTTCGCACCTACCAATTTGTCCAATAACACATAGGGCTCAATGTGCAAGAGCACCTTCTTGTGCCAATCTAAGTCTTCAAGCAAGTCCTCGAGCAAGAGTGGGGTACCCTCAGATGTTCTAAAGTTATTATTCTTACTTGTTACACAAGAACAACTTGGTTTATGAAGCTTCCACTAGATTTATTACAATGATAGGATGGTGCATGGTGTTTCCTTTGAAATTTATTATATATATATATATATATATATATATATTGAATTATGGTTTGGGGTCTATCAAGAAACCAAACAATAAGGGGGTTTAATAGGTTTCAACCATAGGAATGATTTTTTGAACCATGGATATCGTAGTGTAGTTATGCTTGACAAATAACTCAAAGAAAATGAACAAATATGAGTTGAGGAGGAGGATGAACTATTTTCTTATCAAATATTCATTAGACAAAGAAACAAAGGTTTATTCAATGCCATGTGAGATAGAAAATGAACAAGGAAACATTCATAACTTGTTTGAATCTATTATTTCACTGATGAAAAAATCCTTAATTATGATTACATAATAAACCCAACAGTTCATTTACAAAATAGTAGCTCCGAGGTGGGGACTGTAAAATCTTAGTTCTAAAAAATAACCATTTATTTAAGACAACCATGGCACCAAATATGACTATAAAATCTCAGTATTGGGCTAAATTTCCTTTCTTTCATATTCTATTACTCATATAATGTTTACAAATAGAAAGAAAATGAAAGAAGGGAAGGAGAAGAAGAAGAAGAATCACTTGAGTATGCAAAGATAATGATTCTCTGGGTAGATCTTCAATTTTTTATGGCCTCTTTTCTCTATTTCACCCCTCTTTGTTGTAAATTTGATGCTTGTAAATAAGAAAAATATATCTTTTATAGACTATTGAGAGAGAAACATGAGCCCAAAAAATAGGTTAAATTTTGTTATTCATCCAACAATGAGAATGTTTCTCTTGAAATTTTGTTAGATTTAGTTAAAATAATAGCCTTTTGGCCCTCTACCAAATTCATGGTCAAATTTGGGTTGATTTGGGTTTATTGTATTTTTCTTCCCATTAGTTGTAATCACTTTCTTGACAATCCGTTAGAATCTTTGATTCACTTGTTTCCCAAACTAACTCCAAGTTTGGCACCTTCTATGCCAAATAAAATGCAATTTAAATAACAAAAAATAGCGATTTCACCAAGATTTGTTTCGTCGAATTCTGGTGAAAATTTTCAAAAAGTTGAATGTTTAGACAACACCATTTTCTATCGCGTTGTCTAAACGTTCGAATTTTTGGAGTTTTTACGGACATATTTTCCAATCAATTTTTATTGAAATTTGACCAAAAATTGTTGGAACTTCATATTTGAGTGATTGAATCTTTGTAATTCGAGTGCCCTGAGAGGTTTTCAAGATGATGAATACATTTATGCATTCAAAAATGCTATTTAAATAACATAAAATAGTGATTTCACCAAGATCTATTTCAGCAAATTCCAATAAAAAAATTCAAAAAAACAAATATTTAAACAACGCCATTTTCTATAATCACTTTTTAATATAAATACCACTTTAAACTTTATAATTTAAAATTTAATTTAACATAGTACAAAATGCAAAATAAAGGCCAAGTAGTGCATTTAGTTGGGTGGATAACATAACTTAAAAACCTTGTTAAAAACAAAACACCCAAGGAGGGGTCCACCACTATCCACATGCATTCCTACTTTCCTTCATTCTATTTACATTAAACTTTAAAATATATGGACATAGAAATTTATAATATATGGACCTAATATGTACAAAACTTATAAACTAATACATGGACCACTTTATATTTTAATTTCATAAAGTTGAGGCATGGGCGCCATGCTTTACGAAATTCCTTATATTCCCTACATCTTCATGATATGTAGGAGGGTCTTTGACTTATGCATGTTGTTAATTTGGCCTAAAATAGGTCCCACCACATTTTCATACATCTACAACTCTCATTTGGATTATGTCAGCTTCAACGTGATCAATGACCTCAAAACCCCTATCTAAACAATCATCTATGCCAGAATTATTCATTTGGTCGATAAACACAATTTCACCCAAGGTGGGCTTGTTGGCACAGGGGCAGACCCAAGGTTCACTCCAAGAGCGCACCAAAAATCCCTAGCTATTGGCCCTTTCGGCAACACCTGCGAAGTAGATGCAGTCTCACGCGAAGCAACTATGAGGGAGTTGCAGGACAAAGATGTCTACAACCAAAGGAATGTCAAGTGGATCAATTAAAACAACAACTCCATATGCATCAACACTTATCAAGTTGGATCTATCCTGCACAGATATAGATATGATCTAACATAGTAATGCAATTAACCATATAAAAACAACATAGATCAAAGCATAAATCACACACACCACACAAGGTATACGTGGTTTACCCTCTCTCTAGGGATACGTCCACAAAAATGTGATTATAATATATTAAGATAAAGCCTACAGTTCTTAGTTGTGCTCTTAGCCATCAAATCTTCTCTCTTCCTCTACCGTCCTGTGCACCTAGTTTCAGGATTTGATCCTCGCACCCAGCTGAAGATCTTACAATAGCAGGAAGCTCTCGCTCTCAGCACTCCCTCTCTCATAGTACAATAATCTCTCAATCAACAATAATCAATATCAATGCCCAACAATAGTACCCACCTGACCTAGGTCCTCTCGACTTCTATTTATACATTACAGTCCCTCATCGACAGCCTTAGGTCGAAACCTAGGTGTCAAAACCCTAACTACCAAAACCCTAGGTGTCTAAAACCCTAGATCAACTTGACCCACTCTTCCTGGGCTTCGCCAGCCTGTCTCTCCTTTCTTTCTGCGTGGTGGTAACGGTGGCTTTCCCCTCTTTTTGAGTTGTCCTCGATCCATCTCCCTTGTTGATTTGTCATCCTGTTGACGGGCGAAAATGACCATCCGTCAATTAGAAGAACGAGTCCAGTCTGGGGTTGTCTAAATAACCTAAGCCATTTGTTATAACTCATTCTGACAGGTTTAATGGCTCTGTTGGCCAATCTAAAAGTCCTAGAAGAAACAAATAAAAGAAATAAAAGAGCTAACTATTAAATAACCACTTAATATTTATATGTACATAAATATATACTACTATTGTGGATGATATTTAAACAACATATCTACCTGTCTTATTTATGTGCATGATATGCAAGTTGCGAGTTTTAATCTAAACTCATGAAAATCTATGTAAAGATGGCTGCTTTAACAAAAGTAGATAAAGAAAGCACATAAGCTATTTTTTTTTGTTTTCTCTTTATCAATCTAAGATTAAACTAGAAAATATATTATGAAACAGGAGTATGTGGATGGTCAAAGCTAGACCATATATTAGAGTTTCGTAGACAAACAAATGACAGAAAGAAATGAACTAACCTATCAATGAGTTAATCGACATGCATCCAACATCTGTATGATTATAGAATGTACAGCCAGCCTGTCCAAGAGATAAATCTGCGATGAACCTTGAAATTGTTCGGAATAAATACAAAACAGTGTATTGACTGTTGAATTTTAACGACAGAATGATGAGATGCAAATAATTGTTGTGGTATTTGTGATTGCAAGCAATTACATTCAAGATAAATCTAACTGTAACAACATGATTTTGATCCTTCAACAAAACTAAAGAAAAATCTTATCATTTGGGTTGAACGAATAACCACTCCTTTCAATATCTGAAGCATCAAAATGCGGATAGTATTTTAAAGAAATTTTCCCAATGTCATAATAAATTGCGAAGACAATAGCTATTAACAACTATTAATTAATTAGGATAAACAAACCATAAACGAAAAAAACATTTACAAAGAGCTAAAGCCAAAATGTAAATATATGTTCCATCCAAATTCGTGAATAACTTGTCCACCTCCAGCCCCAGGCCAAGATGATTCATTACAAAAAATACGAGTTTTTAAAGGGTTCAGAAAAGCTAACTGTTTTATCTTATGAGATAATATTAAATATTCACAATTATCTACTAATTAAAAAAATAGGGGGGGAATATAACCACCCCAGATCACACTAAATCTCTAAAAACTAAAGAGTTTGTTCCTGTTTACACAAAAATAAACCATGGATATGGATAATAAGCCCAAAAATTATTCATATCATTTGATCACCATAAACTGCTTGATTTCCTGAAAGAAAAATATAAAATAAAGAAATTTAGATATTCATTTAACCGATATTTTCCAAATTTCGAATAAGAATAGACTGGCTATAGAATCTGTTGATTCTGTAGCTAGTCTTATTTTAGCAACGGAATCTAATTTATTCTATGAACAAGAATGTAATACAATAAAAACAAATCTTTACCTTTAACTTGAAAATCAAATCGATCCACATGATCTCAAAATTGATCACTGTTGTTACACTCTGGTCATTTTTTACTATGATGTTGCCTGTTGTTTTCAAACGTTTTCCTTGTGTATGAACAATGGACTTGAGCCTATGATTTTCATATGTTATGGGTTCAACCTGATCAGCAAGGGTTTTGATTTGCGATTGTAAAATGGGTATGTCTGCATAATATTTGTCAATCTAGAACAGACAAGTTTCACATTGTGAATTTGTGACGGTCGTTTGCGAATACCCACGGTTGTGTGCCGAACTATGTTCACTGTTGCCTTTAGGTTTGTTATCAAACTTGATACCCGAAAATCCTTGACTGTGTTTCAAGCAGGGTGGAAAATTATCCACAAAATTGTAAGCTTGGTCGTGATCTGCTTCGAAGGAAGGAGGGTCTTCTTCGGCCAAGAATTTCTCGATCTCCGAGTCTGAGCTTTCATGGATCTCGATCATTTTGATCGAGCTCACATGAGCATTTGATTTTTTCGTAGTTTGCTTGAAATCAACCTACCTACCCTTTTATTTTTAAAACCTAAATTTATATCACCTTTAGATTGCTTGCCCACAGGTCTGTTGTTTTCTTAGAAGAGGCGTTAGGATGTGAGCATTGTTCATGGCTTTGCTCAACAAATTTTGGTTCGGGTATAGGCTTACTGAGGGTGGCCATAACACAGGCATGTGTAGATGAAGGGACTATGGTTTCCTCTATCATAGGTTTGTCAACCTCTACAACATCAGAGTTAACGAAGCCATTTCGGGCTAGGAAGGCGTTCCATTCATCATTTTGTAACTTTAATTGATGTATCAAAAGTATCTTTATCAAGCCATGGTGGAACAGGCTTGAATCCAATTGTTGTCTCTTGTACCTCTTTTCCATTTTATACAGGCTTCTCCATAGGTAATAGGACATATTTAATTGAAAATCGATGAAATTCATCAACAAGCGTATGTGATATAGAAATACAAACCCAAAACGACCTTTGCACGTCACGAATTGTTTTAAAACCTCTAGCAAACCATGCCACCGGGTTTTCAATAGGGACACGGGAATACCTTTGTCACAACAACTAATTTTTCGAGATGTGAAGAAAAGGCTCCAAGGAACCTCCTCGACCTTGGCATTTTTGAACCACTTATGCCTGCTCAAAGGAAGACCTATTGCTTGACCTAAAAATTCCTCTATGACCTCGATCTGAATGTATCCTACCTTTGCTCGACATCCGTCAAATGAAAGGGCGAATTCTTGAGTGGTTCGCAAGTTAAAACCCTGGAATTTCTCAATAAAAACAAGCCAACCTTGACCCTCAAGTTCCTCCCTTGCATCATCAAATAGGAGCAGGGTCTGAGAGCTATTGGGTTCAATCCTAATGAATGGGGCCATGGGGATACAAAAGGTAGACAATAAAACACAGTGAGTAGGGAGGGTTTCTAGGAGAATACCAGAGCGACATTTCAAAACCAAAACTCATCAATACCCTAGCACGTATGAACATAGGTTCTTCAATACCAAGTGAAGGCGTTTCAGGAAATGAATGCTAGGAGTACATGTGAAACCTGAGATTTATCTCGAGGTGATGGGATTATCATTGTCTGACTGCCACCTCCCACAGGGTACAGGCCATGACCAGGTTCATTAAAAATTATCGTTGCGCAACAAGGTGGGTTTGGTTTGTAAAGTTCAGGAGAGGGAAAATTTATAACCCAAAATGTAATGAAAAGGATAGGTATGACCAAGAACCATAAAAAATATATATCATGGTTTAAATCAAATGGATCATTGGTGATTCGAATAACAACTCAAAACATGCTTCACCTTTGAGGAGTCAATAAAGAAAATGAGCTTCATAGCAGAAAATAATCTTTATTAACAAAAACTGCAGATCCATCCACCTTTCATAAGCTTTAGATAAAGAGGTAAAAGCTTCGTTCATGCTTTTAGTCATGAACGAAGCATGAAAACGAAAATACTATAAATAACCAAGAGATCACAACTATAGTTTCAAAAATTGCTTATGAAGAACAATAATTGTATGACCCCAAGTAGGCAGCTAAATGCTTAAAAAAGTTGAAAATATGTGGGGCTGCCAACACATCCTTGATCTCCTCATCCAACGGCTGGATTTTCCGCACTTCGCTCCGAATTTTCTTCTCTTTTCTTACTTCAAACTAGTGACAGTCATTGTGTCTTCCGTTCAGTTCGCGTTTGACCTTTTCTTCCTCGATCTTCACTTGCTTCCATACCCAAGGGCCTACAGGCTCCCAACACTCACCTGTGACTCATCCTGAGGCACTTCAAATATGATCTTTCCATTTTACACTTACTTTGGACTGCGCAGTGCAGTCTTTTCTTTCTTTTTTGTGTCGCTTCTCTTCCCTTGTGCAAACTATCTTTTCTGTGTCTGGTACCCAGTTTCAACTGCACTTGGTACCTAGACCCTTCTCCTTTCATTTTTACTGAGAGCTTTGAGGCAGCT
This sequence comes from Picea sitchensis, assembly GCA_010110895.2. Taxonomy (NCBI): domain Eukaryota; kingdom Viridiplantae; phylum Streptophyta; class Pinopsida; order Pinales; family Pinaceae; genus Picea; species Picea sitchensis. The sequence continues at coordinate 13,545 of SNQJ01S0035962.1, read as the reverse complement.
GGTTGTCGTAGTACAACTTCAACCGACTCCCATTCACCAATCCTTCCTTCCATTCTCCCTTTAATGTTTGCAGTTGTGTAGCTCCTCCTTCTGTAACATAGGCGATCTCATATGGTCCAATCTAATGTGTCCTAAACTTCCTTGGGTGTCTTATGAACTTACTGTCATACACCAGTACTAAGTCACCTTGCTTGAATGTATTCTTCTTGATGTGCCTGTCATGATATGCCTTCTCTCGTTCTTTCTGAATCTGTTGGTGGAATATTGCAGTGAATTGGTCTTCCTCCAATTCAACCAACTGTTCTAGCATGTTCTGGACAATGCCAGTATCATCCTTGTTTGTAAATGCAACAACTTTTAAGATTGGTACCAAGTATTCCATCGGGACAACAACTTCAAGGCCATAAACCAACTTGAAAGGGGTCTGCATTGTTAATTTCTTGCAAGTGGTTCTATAAGCCCAAAGTACTGTTGGTACTCTTAAATCCCAGTCGTCCTGTTCACACTGCAAACCTTCATCAATGTTGTCTCCAAGATCTTGTTGAATGCTTCAATTGTTCCATTTGCTTGTGGATGGTAAGGTGTAATCTTCTGATGGTGAACTGCAAATTCTTCAGTCAGGGCTTCCACTATCTTATGGATGAAATGGGTGCCTTGATCACTCATAAGGGTCTTAGGGCATCCAAATCTGGTTATTATGTCATCAAAGATAAAGCACGCAGCTGTAGTTTCACTATAGTCCTTGACTTCTCTTACTTCGTCCCATCTGGTTAAGTATTCAGTTGCATTAATGATGTACCTTACTCATGTGCGCCTCCTTGGTGTGTTTATAGGTCCCATGAAGTCAATGGCCCATTTTTCAAATCCTTGTAGGGTCATCTGCGGTGCTAATGGAATTTCATCTCTTCGGGATGGTTTTCCAACTCTCTAGCATATATCACAAGCTCTATCATAATCCTTAGCATCTCTTTGTAAGGTACGCCACCAAAGGCCAACTCTTAGGACCTTCTGTGCAGTTGCTTTTCCTGCATAATTTTTTCTTGTGATGCCTTCATGAGCTTCTACAAGGATCAATAGGCGCTCTACCTCCATAATGTATCTTCTTAGTATCTCGTCATGTCCCAACTTGTATAGTTGAGTATCTATCAGTGAAAATTCTACAGTGCGCACCATGAGTTGTTTCTTTTGGGGAATTGTATACTCATTGGGTGCTATCCCTGTTGTTAGGAACTAGACGATGTTTGCGACGTGGTCATCAATATTTCTAACAATGAGTAGTTATGCATCTGGTAGTGTATCCTCCAAACTGGTGGGTTCTTATCCATGTTCCAACCTTGACAAGTGGTTAGGGCCCTTGTTCATTCTTCCTGGCTTAACTATGATCTCAAAATCATATTCCTGAAACAACAGGATCTGTCTGCATATCCGCCCCTACAACACTGGTTTATTGACTAGGTATTTCAGTATGGAGTGATCTATGAACATTTTAAAGTGTACTCCCAATAAGTAGTGGTAGAAATTTTTGTAGTGCATATACCATGGCCAATCCTTCTGTCTCTGTGGTGGTGTAGTTAACTTCTTCTATGGATAGCTTCCTGCTAGAAAAGGCTAATGGGTGATCAATGTCTCATGTTCCTGGCTATTCCAGTACTGCTCCTAGTGCAATAGAAAACACATCGACATGCACATGAAACTCCTTTCTCCAATCTGGAAAAACCAGAATGGGCATAGTGACCATCTTCTGTTTCAGTGTGTCGAAGCTTTGTTGGCATTCATCTGTCCACCCAAACTGCCAGTCCTTCTTCCGCATCTTCTCCATTGGTGCTATAATTTGGGCATAGCCTTTAATGAATTTCCTGTAATAGCTAGTGTGTCCTAACACAATGCGCAGTTGTTTAACTGAAGTAGGAGGTGGCAAATAAACTATAATTGCAACTTTAGATGGATCAACCAGCTATCCCTTCTTGCATACAATATGGCTTAATAATACTCCAAATGGTGAGAAGAAGATGCACTTCTTCAAATTTAAAGAAATTTGACACTGCCTGCGTTTATCCAAAATTAGCCTTAGACATTCAATATGGTTTTTCAACAAACTAAATACAGTCCAGTGATCAAAATATGCTTCTAAAAATTTATGCAAAAATTCTTTGAATGCTTCAACCACCACCCTGGAAAACATGGTTGGGGCATTCTTCAGTCCAAATGGCATTACTGTGTATTGAAAGGATCCCCATTCTATGGAAAACATGGTCTTATGGCGGTCCTCCTTGGCAATCCGGATCTGATGGTATCCTAAAAATCCATCTGTAAAATAATATACCTTTTGGCCTCCCACGTTGTCTAATACTTCATTAGTGAATGATCTAGGGAAAGGGTCGTGCAAACATGCATCGTTCAATTTCCTAAGGTCCACACATATTCTGATTTCTCCTGTCTTCTTTTCTTATGCCACCATTGGGCTGATCCATTTTGATTCCTCGACAGGTTCAATAATCCCTGCTTCCATCATTCTGTCGAGCTCAATCTTCACTTTTTCCTTGTATTTCAGATTCAATCTATAGGGTCTTTTCTTGATTGGCTTCGCATATGGTTTCAAAGGTATTCTCATCTCTCCCATAGGTCCTTTGATTCCCTTCATATCATTGAACTTGGTTTGAAACAAGTCTTGATATTCATGCAATAATTCTATAATCTTGTCAATACTAGCAACATCCCAATAATCTCCGACATTGGCAAGCTTTGGTGTCTCCTCTGTTCAAATATTGACCTTTCTAATCTTGATTGGATGTCCAATGAATGGTAGTTCAAATCCTGGTCCCTCCACATCTCTTTCGCCCTCTATCTCCGCGATGTTGACCTTCCTCAGGTCATCATCATCATCGACATTGATGTTATAGCAAGTCTGCAATTTCTGGAGGGGCGTAGTCCATTCATCCTCCTCTTGTTCCATAGGGAGGCTAGATGCCTCTTCAAATACCTTATGCCTCACAATATTTAGTGCTTGGTCTACTGAAGGATATTCACTTTCAAATAAAAAGGTGGTAACAAAATTTTGAATCATACCTTCCCAATCTGTGGTTATGAGGCACAGTTCCTCTTGAAGGTACCAGTTGATAGGGGTCGTATCTAGCGTGTTAATGAATCTGTGCACCCATTGTTCTCGAGGAATATCACTCCAAGCCTCTTCACAACTTCATGCATGGTCCTTTGGGAAGCTTCGACCAGTATACCTTACTTCGCAGCTTACTGCTTATGCTGAAAAGTGTGTTTTCATCAAGGTTCCACATTGTGTCGAGTCTATGATGTTTCTTTTGTGCGTCCCCCACCATCTTGCTGGTGTAGCTTTCAGGGCCTCATCCATTTCCAAAAATCGTTGTTGTGTTGGTACACTTGTTTCAAAATTTGAAAGGAAGGTTTCTAGGGGGTTCAGTTCATCAAATGTAGGTAACTTACTCACTGTTATGCCCAACAAACTTATCTGGTTAATCTAGCACATCTTCTGGTATAGATTTCATAAATCTAGTTCTGCTAGTTCTCCAATGATTCTTTTGAGTCTGATGAACATGCATTGTCACTTCACTAGTTGAGATTCCCATCGGCTGTAGGATTGATATAACCCTATTGTCTGGATGTTAGTTTGTAGATGTTTTCCAATCCGTATGCATGGTCCTCTTCTCTGATGGGCTCTGTGCAACACTGACCCTCATCTAGATCTAAGGGTGCAATGACCCTAAGGCCATCTCTTTCAAAGGTCATACATCTTTTCTTCAAATCAACAACATTAGAGTTGTTGAAGGCCCAATTGATTCCAAGCAATGCAGGGTAAGGGAAACTATCGTCAACAATTTCAATTACCTCAAAATATGCAAAGGTTCTAACTCCGTCGATGTCCACAGGGACATGCTCCAATTGTCCAAATGGGATGACAACTTGCTGATTAGCCATGCAAAGTATGATAGGGGAATATATCAGCTTGGGTTCTCCCATCAGTGCCCAAGTTTTCTTTGTCATGACATTGACCTTCGATCCTAAGTCGAGGACCACATAGTCTATATCATATTCTCCTATCTGAGAATTAACATGTAATTCTTTATTTTTTCTTCTCTTCTTTCCAATTTGGTGTACTTCCTTATTCAGTAAGGGGTCTATCTTCCCTAGCTCATACTGCCTGATTAAGTTCTGTAGTTCTTGCACAACATTCCCATCCTGAATTAACTTAAGACAAGTGTACAAAAATTTAATGAGTTTACTTACCTCTTTTCCTTCTTTATGCGCAGTTGACTGATCAAATTCCTGAAGCATTCCATACTCTTTTATTTCTGGTCATGTTTTTGATGAGGACCCTTGGTCTCTCTTGAACTCCTGTCTCACTTCCTCAAATATTTGTCTTTATTTATTTGCATCAAAAGCCTGAGTCTTCTCTGCATCTTTCTTGATACCCGAATCTTCTGCGATCTTTCTTTGGATTGTTCTATCCTCTCTTGTAGAAGTTCCTCCTCGAGTAATAAAAACGAATATAGAGTCTGTTCCATGAGGCTCATCATATATCAGTTGTACTTGAGGGTTCTACTGGGGTCCTTGTCTTTCATGAAGCTTGGCTAGCAACACAGGGCAGTCTTCAATAACATGATTGAAGGAGTTGCAATAACTACAGGTGGTGCAAGGGTTCTGACAGTCCCTCGCTAGCTGTCCTGGATGTGTGAAGTTGTAACAGATTATTTGTCCTCAGCCTCGAGCCATACCTCCTCCTCATCCTCTTCCTCTGTATCCACCATGAGGATTGAAAGTTCCTCTTCCTAGGGAGTTGTACTGTGCATTTTTTCCTTCTTGGTGCACTTCGCCTTGGATCTTGTATATTTCTCTTGATCTTTAATGCATCAGGTCAAAGGCCCTACAATATCTGTCATCATGCCCTACGGACTTACAAAATGTGCAATACAAGGTTGTGGGTGTTTGAACATACTTCTGCATATAGTATCACTCACCAGGGTGATGTCAGTTTTTGCATACTTCGCACCAGGGTAGGTTAACTTGCTTCAAGGGGCTCGATGCTCTTGAGGCTAAATATTCACTAAAAAAGGGAAAATGTTCCTTATCATGACCTTCAGATCTACATCTTACACACCATATATCTTCTCTTTTGTCCTTCCCCTTGTCCTTCTTCATATCCTCGACCTGTAGAGACAAACTAGTCAGCTGGCTCAGGATTTGGCTCATGCCTGAGCTAGATTCTCCCATAGGTGTTGATTCAAGCTTTATGGAAATATCCAAAGCTTCTGCCTACGATGCAATCTTCTGCTGCATCAAGGGAACTCTAATATGGGGTAGAAGGGCAACGATGAACCATTCCTTGTTCTGTTCATCTGGGATCTTAAAAGTCAATCTTCTAGTTAAGGTTTTGAATCTTTGATCAAACTCCCAAACAGGTTCGGCGACGTTTTTCTTGATCTCCTTCAGTTTTGTGATACATTGTGACTCTGACTTAGGTTTCTTAAAATCTGCAACCAATGCATTCTTGATCTCATTAAGTGTCTTAGGCTGCACAAGTCCTTGGACAAGCTTCATGTACTAGATTAACTCGTGATCCCTCAGTGTGGTGTTAAACTGGTTTCTTTTAATAGCTTCATCGATAATGTTTTTAATGTTCCATGTGGCCTCACATAGGAACCAGTGTTGATCAAGATATTCAGATCCATCTCCTCTAAAGATAGGGAGCCTCATCTCATCTTCCATGGAGATGCCTAGGTTTCCTGTCTGAGTAGATATTGAATTGTTTGTAATGGTACTCTACGGACTTTGGTGATTCTGACTATTCTTATGGTTTAATGTTTCTGAAACAACAAGGGGGTCATTATTACTTATTTCAGTAGTTTGCACAGTTCCTGAGGTTTCTATCTCTCTTTGGTGAAGTTCTTCAGCTTCCCCTTCTTCTGTTCTGGTGGGTTTTGAATGTTCTTCGTCTGTCAGATCTAGCTCTTCCCCACGATAGAAACCCTCTTCTCCATAGTTTTTATTAAACCGGTTCTCAAGGTGAACCCCTATGAATACTCTTCCACTGTGCGTATGTCCAGCTTCTGTGTCACTGTCGCTGTCTGAATTTTTGAACATTATCCTTTTCATGTCCAGCCAATCTAATGTATCTCCAAGATGTGGTTTTCATGCAAGAGCATCTTGATTCTTAACTTCAGAAAATGCAAGAATTTCCCTCTGGGTCCTTTGGAAAAGTATCTCTCGGCTTGGCTATACGATTCTACTCTGTCAACAGCAAATTCGATGATATACCCTCCAATGGTACTATTAAACCAATGATCTAAGGCTCTGGATACAACATTATCAACTCTCTTAACCCTCTAGATCAGGGCCAATGTCCAAGCCACGAGAGGTCTAGATCTGATCTCAAACTGTGTATCAGCTAATCTAGCCAACCACTCATGTAGCTCCTGATGGATTCCTTCAAACAAAATCTCGTGAATGTCGGTGAAAATGTATCTCTGTAGCCAATCTTTAGTACTCAATTTAGGGTTCTTGTTCTGGGCTTCAACGAAGTCCCTCTCCTGATCTTCTATCCACTTTTTAATCTTTGTCTTCGATGGGAACCACCTTGAAATTCCCTCACAAAGATTCTTGTCCTGGCAATGGAACCATTTGTTGGCACAGAGGCATACCCAAGGTTCACTCCAAGAGCGGACCAACAAGCCCTAACTACTGGCCCTTTCGGCAACACCTGTGAAGCAGATGCAGTCTCACCCAAAGAAACTATGAGGGGGTTGCATGACAACGATGTCTACAACCAAAGGAATGTCAAGTGGATCAAGTACAACAACAACTCCATATGCATCAACACTTATCAAGACGGATCTATCCCGCACAGTTATAGATCTAATCTAACATAGTAATGCAATTAACCATATAACATAAATAGAGATCAAAGCATAAATCACACACACAACACAAGGTATATGTGGTTCACCCTCTCTCTAGGGCTACATCCACATAACTGCACTTATAATATATTAAGATAAATCCTACAGTTCTGATCTGCACTCTTAGTCAACAGATCTTCTCTCTTCATCTCTCTTCCTCTATCGTCCTGTGCACCTAGCTGTAGGATTTGATCCTCGCACCCAATTTAAGATCTTACAATACTAGGAATATCTCTCTCTCATCACTCCCTCTCTCACAGTACAATAATATTGCATTCAAAAATAATCAATATCAATTCCCAACAATAGTACCCACCTGACCTAGGTCCTCTAGACCTCTATTTATACATTATAGCCCCTCATCGACAGCCTTAGGTCGAAACCTAGGTGTCAAAACCCTAATTACCAAAACCCTAGGTATCTAAAACCCTAGGTCAACTTGACCCACTTTTCCCAAGCTTCGCCAACCTATCTCTCATTTCTTTCTGCACGATGGTAACAGTGGCTTTCCCTGCTTTCTGAGTTGTCCTCAATCCATCTCCCTTGTTGATCTATCATCCTTGATCTCCTCATACAATGGCTAGCTTTTCTGCACTTCGCTTCGGCTTTTCTACTCTTTTGCTTACTTCGACCCAGTGACAGTCACTCTGTCTTCCGCGCAGTTCACGTTTGACCTTTTCTTCCTCAATATTCACTTGCTTCCATACCCAAGGGCCAACATGGCTCCACAAGTAAAAACTAATTTTCATACTTTTGAAACTCAGAATTGGGTTATGTTATCTCCAACATGTTCAATGACCCAATAAAAATGTTTGATATGCTTCCTACATCCAAAAATATCATTTGGTTAATTTGAAAATTTTGGCCCGAGGTGGGGCTTATGGACAAAAGGACCAGTTTTGGGCAGTGAGCCATTTTAGGTAACAACCAAACCTTCTCAAACTCAACCACCGTGAATAACACCTAAAAACCATGACACAAGTCCTCTCTAAGGAATCTTTGGCATTCAAGTTGAATGTGGGTATCATTACACCACTTTATTCACTGCCATTCTCCATCGCCTTCTGCTCGTGCATTGATAGTTGAATTATCTATGAAATTATAGAATGAGCAATGCCCACCTTTAATTGATACTAACACCACTTTATTCATTGCTATTCTCCACCACCTTCTACCCTTTATTTGATATTTGAGTTATCTATGAAATTCTTGAATGAACAATTCCCTGTACAATGGTGGCCACTAAAAATACATGGAAAAATTCTAACAACTATTGATGTTTCTTCAAAGTTTGAGAGCTCAACCTTGCAATTGAATGAAGCAGTGAAGAATACAATCAAAAAGGAGAAAGAAAACAATAAAACAAACCTAAAATATCGTCCTCAATCTTCATTCCTTATTGTACAAGGGACAATGTTTCAATACCTTGCTATTATTATGAGGTATGTATTCATTCATTTGACTTCTCTCATCTCTTTGCCTTTGGAATTCTCATCTCTTTGCCTCTGAAATTGTTGTTGTAACATTTGTTCACAGATGCAGCTCATTAGTAGAAAATCTCATGAATGTTTATCATTTGCAAGTTGAAATATTTGCAATGGGAGCATAAACATATAGAGAAATAAACTATACTATGACAATGCAATACATATTTATTATTTATTGAATAAATTGTCCTTTCCTACTATGTATTTGAGATTTGCATGGCCCATCTAGATTGTCCAAATTTGAGTTGTAGTCTCCAGATCTGTGAGAAATTCAGGAACAATATTTAATACATTTCTAATTATTATTGGTTCAACATATAGGTAAAACTTGTTAATCACTCGCTAATGATGGCCATGCTAACAAAAGAAACCATTAAAATAGAATAATAGATATATATTTTATATAACAAATGTATATGAAACCACACCAATACAACTTCCACTAAACATGCCCTTTTCTCGAGTGTACTTCATCTTCACAATGGATATCATTACCCTAAATACCTGCAAACACATATATTATTTTATTTATTGATCACTAAACTTTTATCTAGTTTTGGAAGAGTTGAGCATTGAATTTTGTCCTACTTCTAAAAAAACTCACTTAGTATTATTTTTA
>SNQJ01S0035961.1:23327-62400 GCA_010110895.2 Picea sitchensis | reverse complement strand
TAGAAATCGTGTATTACTGTATCTCTGTGTTTATGGTTGCATCTCTGATATATTTCTGTTATATTACTGGATATACGCGATATCTCTGTGCATTTCTTTATTATATCTCCGATCTCATTTCGTGCCGAAAATAATCCGGATCAAAAACTTCATGTTCAGTAGCTTTACAACAAAGGCAAAAAGGACCTCTACCAAGGCATTCCTTAGCAATATGTCCCAGTCTTCTGCAACTATAACAAAGAGTCAATCCTCTATTTCTCTTAAACGGTCCTTGTTGGCACAGAGGAAGACCTAGGGTTCAATGCTTCAATAGCACACCAAAAAAACCCTAACTACTGGCCTTTTCGACAACACCTGTGAAGCAGATGAAGTCTCACCCGAGGTATAGGTAGGGGGGGTTGTAGGAATAAAGTGTCTACAACCTAGCTGAGACACAGATCTGTGATCACAATACTTAACAAAGCACTTAGCAATTAACATTCAGTAGTCTTTGACCCTTATTCACATCGCAGGTAAAAACCCTAATTACATAACAATGCAGTATTCATCAAGGTATAAGCACATCTAACCATTCAGCACATAGAATCAAAGCATATCTAGAATTTATTCATATTATTAAGCACTAAGCTACTACATCAGATGCATTTAACATACATAAAGATTACGGCACTAAGCATAAATCACATCAATAACATATCAACCACATTGCACAAAGCAACCACAACATAGGATATACGTGGTTCACCCCCAGCATGGGGCTACATCCACCAACTCTTCTCCTCTTTTATTAGTTTCCTCCAATCTTATTACATGCATAGAGCCACAAAGCGAACTCCACATAGGACAGGAGATATGTGTGCACTTCACCAGATCCTTCTTCCCCGAGTTAGGTCCAAGCACCAAGCCTTACACAATTCCTTACAATCACTTGCACTTAGCTCTGCAAGTCCCAGCATAGTCTTGGCACAAAGCCAACCGGTCATGCACTAAGCCAATTCGATCACATAGATCCAACTACTAAGTTTGTATCTCTCTTACATCGCCTAGATATTTATTTATACATTACAAAAGGGGCCTAAACATGGGTAAACCCATGGGCTGACATCCCATACCCGTTACATAAACCCTAAACCCAAAAATCCCGCAAAAGGGGGTGATATCCCGCGATCTCCACATCGCCTGGGCGCTCCGCATTCGACCAGCCTATCAAAGTCCCAAAAATGGTCAAACGTGACTAAGGTTCTCCAAAACTTGGTTGAGGGCCAACAATCAGCATCATTTCATCTTCAATTAGGTAATGTATTTCATATTGATGAAATTCTTTATGTTCCTGGATTAAAGAAAAAGATCGTCTCAGTTGCAGTGTTAGAAAGAAAAGGGTACTCAATAGATTTAACCAAAGGGAAGGCTCTCATGTGGCCCTCAAATGGGGATTTACGCTCTTTCATGACTATCGAAACTCGTGAGAGTGGACTTTATGAAATAACCGGTCAAGTTTTTCAAGCATCAACTCACGAGATGATAAACCCCTACGAAACATGCTCAAGTTTTGATTAGATTGTACTGAATGGATGGATGGGTGCGCGTCCATGTTTGGTTGGTGTAAATTTTAGCATGTTCCCTAATTTATGCGTCGAAGATTTCACCGGATGCATAGGACCTTCCACATTGTAAAGATAAAGATGCAATAAATTCATGATACCACTATTCCATGGTCCTGATAGGTAGGCGTGATGTTAAGTATGCATGGAATTCCTTGGATGGTGGCATTCATTTGCTTCTATGATTCTTCAGATTGTGGGGATAGATACCTTCGTTGTCTTGGTCCTCAACGTTCTAGCCTTCGCATACTATGTTCTAATTCTCAGCAGAAAAGCAAAGAATGGAGCCCCTCCAGAATGGCCTTTCATTGGGATGCTCCCATCCTTGTTTATACATTTCAACGATCTATACAATTCGATTTCAAGAATCCTTATCGGATGTGGGGGAACTTTTATCGTGAAAGGCCTTCTACAACCTATTGTCCTTACCAGCGATCCCACAAACGTGGAGTACATTCTCACAACTAAGTTTTCAAGTTTTCCAAAGGGTCTTGGTTTCAGGAGAGCGTTTACAGATGTGTTTGGTGTAGAAATTTTAATACAAATTATGTATTGCATGGATTCTCCTGATCTAACAATTATATGCCACTTTTAAATACAAAATCGCTTCTACAAATATCCTTGCGGAATTTAAAACATGATCGCCAATTGCAATATCAAGAAGAAAGATCAATCACACATAACACAGGTGTTTTTACCAGGAAAGCATAAAGCTAAAAACCCCACTATCATATATTATGTATATATCATGGATCATGAAACAATCTCATACAAAACTCTAATATAAGAGCTCTCAGTACAATATACAATCGTCTCACACTGTCATACAAAAATTGGCAAATTCATGTGCCAATTTACTGCTTCCAGACAACCTGCCTCCTCTGCGCAATCCCTATTCATGTAAATCCCTACAATGAATGAATTCCTCTTGCCTAGGTTGCGCATTCCTCATGGGCACATCCAATGTGTGTGTGGTTGCATGAGTGCACCCACTAAATTCACAACTGATAGTCAAACTGTCCCTTTCACCTGTTCTCTCAACTGGGTCTCCACTGGATCTGACATGCATGTAGTTAACAGTGGTAAATCTTCAGTTGCATTTGAGACCACTGATTGTGAATTAATTAATAATTAATTCACTGATATCTCACTAGCGTAAGTTCAGTTACAACTAGTACAACTGAGCTTAACTCGCTTAATTGAGTTAAACTACTTTACAACTCACATAACTACACATCCAATTATGTTACAACTTCGAATCACTCAGTTACAACTAATTCAACTTGCATGTCCCACCAACCAACCTTTGAACTCGAATTTCCTATAGCTAACTAATTTTCCACTTCAGTTAACTATTTCCAAGTGCTCATTGAGAATAAATTAATATTTATTGTCCAACTATTATTAATGGATAATAATAGTCGGCATACATCTATAAATAGAATTTGTTCACCATCTATAAATAGACTTCCACCTAAAAATAGCATGAGGCTCCATCCTAGTGTAGGTGCATAATTTTCACTAGGATATTCTTGTTGAATATCAACACTCCCTCTCAACAAGAAAGGGATTATCCTTTACCCCGATCATGTCTCTATGGTATTCGAATTTGCTCCTGGTGAGCACCTTCGTCAGAATGTCTGCATCTTGATATTCTATAGGAATGTATTGAAGCAACATGATCTTGCACTACACACAATCTCTGGTATGATGATACCAGATATCTATATGCATAGATCTATCATGAAACACGGGATTAATCGAGATTTTAATGCAACTCTAATTATCACAATGAATCATTGTCGGATCTAAATGAGAACAAAACAAACCAACCAAGATCTTTCTCATCCAAATAGCCTCACATGCAGCTTGACTCACTGCCATGTATTTCACTTCCACTGAACTGAGTGCCACAGATCTTTGTTTCCTGATGTACCAAGAAACAGTTGTAGATCTGATACTTAATATCCCCCCTAATGTGTGTTTTTTGTCCGTTGGGCTGTCTGCCCAATCTGCATTCGTGAAGCCATGCAACTTCACCTCATTCATCTGTCTATACCATAATCCATACTCATATGTGCCCCTCAGGTATCTCGGGACATTCTTACCCACCTTCCAAAAGAGCTCGGTAGGCTTAACCATCGTTTGACTCATATGGTTAACCGCATAGAAAATGTTTGGTCTCGTGTTCACTAGATACATTAGCAAACCCACTAATTGTCGATAGACATTAGCATCCACTACCTCTCCAAAAGTAGCATCCTCTTTCTTCCAGTTTCCTGGAAGAGGAGTATCCATGGGTTTGCATCCCTCCATGTGAAACTTACCCAGTATCTCCCTTGCATACTTTCCTTGAGACACAAAAATTTCACCATCTCCCTGTCATATTTCCAATCCAAGGAAATAATGAAGGAGGCCCATATCCTTCATCTCAAACTCCTTTGCAAGGTCCTCCTTGCATGAGTGTATCAGCTTCTCATCACCAGTTAGTATTAAATCATCAACATAAAGAACAATGATTAAAATATTAACCTCCACCATAATTTGGTATAGGTTTGCATCCGCTTCATTTTTGGTGAAGTCCAGTCCGGTGAAATAACTATCTATCCAAGTGTACCAAGCACGGGGTACTTGCTTCAACCCATACATCACTCTTTTGAGTCAGCACACATGCAACTCACTGTTGATGATCTCAAATCCTTCAGGTTTCTCTATGTACACCTCTTCCTCAATGATCCCATTGAGAAACACAATTTTTACATCCATCTGATGCATGCGCCAACCCATTTGTGCTGAGAGTGCGAAGATGGATCTTATGGAAGAATACAGTGCTACAGGTGAAAAGGTTTCTTCATAATCTATCCCCTCAATCTGTGACAAGCCCCGGGCCACAAATATGGCCTTGTATTTCTCCACACTCCCATCAGCAGCTTGCTTTACCTTATAGATCCATCTCGAACCTACCACTAATTTGTCGACCGGTCTTGGGACAATTTCCCATGCATTGTTTTTGACAATGAAGTCATACACCTCAACCATTGCATCAACCCAATTGGGATCCTGTATTGCTTCCTGAAAGGAAGATGGTTCATTCGCAATATATTTTCTCATGAGAGCCATGTATCCAGTGAATCGATCAGGAGATTGTCTTTGTTTGTGCTGTGAAGTAGGGGCTCCTACATTCTGTGCAACATCTAGTCTCAATCTATCAGCTTCTGTGGTGCGCTTTCTGCCATTTTTTATGGATGGCTCTGCATGAGTGGCTTCCTCCACTCCATGAACCTCCTCATGTGGCTGATCCACATCTTGAGAATCACCTTTGGGAACCAGCAGTTCCTCCTCTGCATGCAAGTCTAGCTATCTTTCAAGTGATGACAGCATGGCTTTCCCCTCATCAAATTTTATATCTCGTTGCATAACAGTCATCTTACTGTTAGGAAAATACACACGATAATTATGGGATTTTTCTGTGTACCCCACAAATATCCCAACTTCAGCAGTCGGCTCTAGCTTCTTCCTAGCGTTCTTGGTCACATGCACATAAACAGATGAGCCAAAAATATTAAAATGAGAAACATCAGGTTTCTTACCAGTGAAATTTTCTTCAGGTGTACTCATGCCAAGTACTCTATGAGGACAACGGTTTTGCACATAAACCACAGTGTTCCATGCTTCTGCCCACAAATGCATTGGTAGGCCCTGATCATGCAACATCACTCATGTTGCACCCACGATCGTTATGTTCTTCCTCTCCGCGACCTCATTTTGTTGTGGGTTATGAGGCGCTATGAGTTCTATTCGAATTCCTTCTTTGCTGCAGAAGTGTTTGAATTCATTAGAGATGTATTCTCCACCATTATTGCTCCTCAGAGCCTTCACTTTCTTCCCCGACTCTTTCTCCACCAATGCTTTAAACTCATAGACCTTTGAGAATGTTTGATCCTTCTTCTGCATGAAGAAGATCCAGCATTTACGAGAAAATTCATCAACAAAAATAACATAATACTTATGTTTTGTTGTTGAAGCAACTGAGAATGGTCCACACACGTCTGTTTGAATTATCTCTAGGATCACCAAAGCACGGTTCTCCTTTTCATGAAAGGTGTACTTTACATACTTCCCCATGGTGCAACCCTTGAACTGATCTAAATGAGCAAGTGTTCCCATTGGAAGTCCAGTAGATATTTGTTGCATGATTTTCAAGGCTCCATGATGAAGATGGCTCAATCGCATATGCCATAATTCACCCTCATCCCGGCTCACAAATTTTTTTGCCTTTCCCATCATGGCAGTGCAGCCATCTACCTCCAGCTTGTAGAGATTCTTAACTCGAATCCTTATCTTCTTGACTTGACCCGTTGTTTTATGTCGCAGGAAAGCTTTTCCATCATTGAAAACAACATCATAGCCTATGTCCTCCAACATTGCGACTGAGACCAAGTTTTTCTTCAAACCTGGAACATGCATAACATATTTCAATTGAAATGGTTTACCTGACTCCCTCTGAAAGGTAATGGTACCAATTCCAATCACACTATATTGTCCATCATCGCCCATCTCTATATGCATTTTGATATCTTTCTCCTCCAAGTCACTGAAAAGCTCCTTATCTCTAGTCATGTGGAAGGAAGCGCCACTATCCAAATACCACACTGATCCCAATGCACTTGACGCCATGCATGTGATCAAGGAGAAGTCAAGTTAAAATTGTGAGGCAAGGGCCTCACCAACTATAGCTCCAGCATCCTTCTTGTTCTTCTTCTTCTATGGATAGTTAGTTACGAGATGCCCATGTTCATGACAGTGAAAACACTTCACTTTGGACAAATCCAGCTTCTTGCCTTTAGACTCGGATTTTGAATGGAATTTATTCCCCTTCCCTTTCCTTGCCTTGGAATCCAAATCACAATCCTCTTCATCATCATTCTTTGATGAAGAGCCATCTCTGGTGTTCTGTCTGAACTCCTCCTGCACCAAATCCGTCCATAGTCGTTCCCAATCTGGAAATTTTTCCCTTCCATTGATAGAGTCTTGATAATTGTGCCAATTCTTGGGAATTCCTAAGAGAGCCAAGCTCACCAAATCATCATCAGCGACTATTATTCCCACACTCCCCAGCTCATCCTGACATTGGACAAACTTCGTGAGATATTTTGGAATGGAGTCACCCTTCTCCATCTTGATCTTCCTGAGTTTATCTTTGAGAGCCAATTTCCTATGGTCGTTTTTGTTTTGAAATAGATCCATCAAAGTCTTCCACATTGCATATGGTGTGGATTTCCCATGGAGGTTTGAGACAATGTGGTCTCGTACTCCCTCCAACGGGATCCTTCTCGCCTTTGCCACTTTATTTTTCCATGCATCAAGCTTTGCAGCATCTGGCTTAGAAACATCTTTGTCAATGAAATCCTTCAAGCCATTGTCTTCAAGTACTACCTCCATCATGTCCTTCCAAGAAATGTAGTTCGATCTTACCTCGAGTGCATACTCTAATCTCAATCCATTGAAATCCATTTTGATCTTGAATCAATTGTAGCACCAAGAAAGTCTTTCTGCAAATTCAAATTCTATCCAGTCACAAACTCCGCTTCTGCAATCTTCTGCGCTCTGACACCACATAGAAATTTTAATACAAATTATGTATTTCCTGGATTCTCCTGATATAACAATTATATGCCACTGTCAAATACAAAATCGCTTCTACAAATATTCTTGCAGAATTTAAAACACGATCGCCAATTGCAATATCAAGAAGAAAGATCAATCACACATAACACGGGTGTTTTTACCGGGAAAGTATAAAGCTAAAAACCCCACTATCATATATTATGTATATATCATGGATCATGAAACAATATCATACAAAAATATAATCCAAGATCTCTCAGTACAATATACAATCGTCTCACACTGTCATACAAAAATTGGCAAATTCATGTGCCAATTTATTGCTTCCAGACAGCTTACCTCCTCTACGCAATCCCTGCTGATGGAAATCCCTGCAATGAATGAAGTCCTCTTGCCTATGTTGCACATTCCTCATGGGAACATCCAATGTGTGTGTGGTTTCATGAGTGCATCCACTAAAGTCACAATTGATAGGCAAACTGTCCCTTTCACCTGTTATCTCAACTAGGTCTCCACTGGATCTGACATGCATGTAGTTAATAGTGGTAAATCTTCAGTTGCATGTGAGACCACTGACTGTGAATTAATTAATAATTAATTCATTGATCTCTCACTAGTGTAAGTTTAGTTACAACTAGTACAACTGAGCTTAACTTACTTAATTGAGTTAAACTACTTTACAACTCACATAACTACACATCCAATTCTGTTACAACTTCGAATCACTCAATTACAACTAATTCGACTTGCATGTCCCACCAACCAACCTTTGAACTCGAATTTTCTATAGCTAACTGATTTTCCACTTCAGTTAACTATTTCCAAGTGCTCATTGAGAACAGATTAATATTTATTATCCAACTATTATTAAGGGATAATAATAGTCGACATACATCTATAAATAGAATTTGCTCACCATCTATAAATAGACTTCCACCTAAAAATAGCATGAGGCTCCATCCTAGTGTAGGTGCATAATTTTCACTAGGATCTTCTTGTTGAATCTCAACATTTGGTGATGGATTGTTTAACATCAATGGAGAACTCTAGATTCACCAAAGGAAGGTGTTTGTGGTAGAATTTAAGTCTGTATCTAGTCTCACTTATATGTTGAAGTCGGTACAAGACTCCTTGGGCCAAAATCTCATCCCTATTCTGGATAACACCACATCCAAGGGAAGCGTGATCAATCTTCAAGACATACTCTTTCATTTCATGTTTGACAACATCTGCAAAATTGTGCTTGGAGTGGAAGTGGGGTGTTTAAGTTCATCTCTCCCAACCATTCCTTTTGTCAAAGAATTCGTCGAAGTTATTGAAGCATCCTATAGTCGATTTATAACACCTATATTTTTTAGAAAGATCATGAGATGTTTTGGTTTGGGGATCAATGTGAAACTTCAGTCTGCTCTAAAGACCATCGACCAATTTGTCATGGAGATCGTTTCGTCTAGAAGGGAGGAATTGTGTATGGAAAAAAATGGGATGTCGGATAGCCGTGCAGATTTATTATCTATTTTTATGAAATCTCCAGACAAAAATGGAGTCTCGTATTCTGACACATTCTTAAGAGGCATTTGTCTGAGCTTCATTCTTGTTGGGAGCGACACAACGTCCATGGCACTTTCCTGGTTATTTTGGCTACTTCTTCAACATTCCAGTGTGGAAGAAAATATTTTGAAATAGATCCACCGCATTTTAAAGAACAGAAAAGCTAATGTTAAACTTGGTGATCCACTTTGTTTCAGCAGGCAGGAGCTAAAAGAAATGCATTATCTACATGCATGTCTATCCGAGACAATGAGACTTTACCCACCTTTTCCATTGGGCAGAAAGGAGGCGATAGAGGACAAGGTCTTTCCTGATGGGACGTCTATGAAGAAAGGGACTACTATTATTTACATTACTTACGCCATGGGATGCATGGAAAGCATCTGGGGCAGAGACTGCATGGAATTCAAGCCAAAGAGATGGCTTAATGATGAGGGCGTTTTTGTGAACCAATCTGTTTACAAATATCATGTTTTCCATGGAGGCCCTCGTCTGTGTTTGGGGAGAGATTTTGCATATTTGCAGATGAAGCACATAACAACATCCATGTTATATCGTTACAAAGTGAGACTGATTAATGAAGGTGAACAAGTGAAATATAAAGTAGGTGAATTGACTCTCTGTATGAAGAACGGGTTGAGGGTGAAGTTACAACCACGGATAACTGGATAATCCAAGTTCATATGATGTATTACAACATCTATAGATATATTTGTATGATCAGAGTAATCTATTGTTGCTCTGTGTGTTCTATCGTTTCTCTCTGTGTTCTGAATGTTCTCAATAACCCATTTATTACATGATTGGATTTAGTTTTATTAATTACTTTAATAATGTAATGGGTAAATAACTCATTTATTACATGATGCGATTTACTTAATATAATGTAAAGTGTAAACAACCCATTTATTACATGATGGGATTTAGTTTTATTAAGTACTTTAATAATGTAAAGGGTAAATAACTCATTTATTACATGATGAGATTTATTTTTATTAAGTATTTTATTTTAGTAGATTTGAAAAAACCCATATACTAAATGCGTATGACCATAATGTCTATATTAAATACAAATTATCCCTTACCCACATTATTAAAAAAAAAAATTGTTCAGTCTTACATTCTTTCGCAAAAAACTTGGTTACACAAATAAAATTCTACGAACAATTCGCATACTTCTATCCATACTCATAATATTAGAGGAAAAGTTCCATTCAGTCTGTCTCCTTGCCATCAAAAAAATGACAGAAGCCAAAAGCACCAAAAGGAAGCAATATTTCCTCCTTTGAGAGCTCATCGACTTTTATGTTAAGTTCTCTGAAAATATGTATAAATGACAACCACTCAAAAGTTTGACATATTTTCATTATATCCTCCAGCAATGGCCCTAAACATACATTTTCCACTTTGTCTTTCTTGAGATCCCAATCTATCACAAGATTTGAATCTCCCATAACTTGCATTTTTTTTACTCCTCCACAGTGATAGCTAGCAAGGTCCTTAAAGTTATAAATGTGGCTCTATTGGTTGTACCACTTTGAGGTGTGTAATAGATATACATATAATGATTCTAGTTTAAAAATAACATGATTCCAACCCCACGGGATGGAGGATTGTCTTAGCTTGCACCATCAAAGAATCCCCACAAAAAATCCATATCGAACGAAGGCATATTCTGGTTTTTTTTTCCTTTGGTTAGAACCTTGAACTCCTTCGAGAAGTTGATGATCATATTTTCCTTGACCTAAGGTGAAATGGCCATGTCTTTGAAGATGTTATTGTTGTGAGCCCACCATATACTATTGACCAGTATGAATGGAAGGCCTTCCATGTGTTTTACCATTTTATCCTCCAACCAAGCCTCCATGCAAGTGTCTAGGATTTTATGCCCCTAATTCTCCTTCTACTTGTATTTATTCTGCAATACGCTTGATCGCATACACTGTGTAAGGATAGAAAATAAATAAATGAGGGTGTGTGCACAAAGTTGGGGGACGAAAAAGTGGCAAGGGGGTCAGGAGGAACGTGCATCTGCAAGAATGCATGTGTGTTCCTAGGAACACACACACATTCCTGATGTTAGAAGTTCAAAAAATCTCAAACCTCCACTCAACATGCCACATAGGAATGTTGGTAGGAATGTGTGTGCATTCTTATGAATGTGTGCACATTCCTTAGAATGCATGCACATTCCTAAGAACATGTGTGTGTTCCTAATGTGGTCATTTTTTAAGGGACTGTGGGCGCAGTTTGTGCCTATTTGCACATTGTGCCTCACGCTTATTTCTATTTGAGCAAGCAAAGAGGATAATTAGAGGAGAAAATCTCGGGATCTTGGCATCCTGTCCTTCTCCACCCAGGTATGCTTGATGTTTTGTCATTTCCTTTGTTATCTTTGTCTCCTCTCTTGTTTTCTTTGTCTTCTCCTATGTTATCTTTGTCTCCTCTCTTGTTTTATTTTTCTCCTCCTATGTTATCTGTGTCTCCTCTCTTGTTTTCTTTGTCTCCTCTTTTGTTATCTCTTAACAATTCACTAATTTTGTATAGGTTTTTTACAAGTTCATTGTAAAGATAACACACAATTTTTCTTTGTTTTACACAAAATTATGTTAACGATTTTTTTGGCATAAAATGAAATTGTTGTTTGTAAAATCTTTTTCAAAAGTGCACTTATTAAATTGCAGCAAATATTATTAAAATGGAACCCGGAGACAATGAAAACCACCCACATGCAAACCAAGGCGAGCAAAACCCCAACCCACCACAACCACCAAACATAAACATACTGATTGATGAGGGGTTGGATACTTTGAGATCACTTGTCAATGATTTAAGGGGAAAAAGAGAACCTTGTTGGGAGTCCTTGGTCACTTCATTGGACGTCATTGTGAGGTCCATTGCAAGTGCCCAAGGGAAATTAACTTCTATTTCTGAATACAGAGCTAGAATGTTTGAGTATTATAGGACTAGACTGGATAGAAGCCAAGTTAGATACTTGGGTATTACAAAACAATATTTGATGTCCCTTTTTAGTGATCCTCGATCTGCACAACAACCACCTATCACCAAGAAACACATTTGTATTAATTGGTGTATTCGCCCATAAATTCTTCAAAACTAGATTGATAGGTGGTTTATCGTATTTGATGCACCTCCTTGCAATAACATGGAGTTGCCTTTATATTTTTTGAGAAAATTATGGGAAAAATTTGTTTTGGGTCACCATGTCATCTACTTCGACATTGGTGACTTCCGGGGGGTGGGTTGAGGGTCTGCAAAAGACCGAGAGCATGCTAAGTGTGATCCCATGTTAGGTTCTCATCCCTCTAGGCGAAGACCTAAACCCCCTGCCCAAGGTCTTCCTATTGCAGAGGGATTGCAATAGGTACATGTTGTTCTATCATCCTTGACTCAGAGCCTAGTGCAACATGGTAGTTTTGTTCCACTATCTCGATAGGAGGTGCTTGTCGATGACATTGATAGAGGGTTCAGACCTTCAACCCATAGAGCAGAGTCTAGTGAGGAGATGACACGTGGACATAACAGTTGTCCATGTGAACCTCACAGATGCTTGAGTTGTAGGAAGACTTGTTATGTGCCTATGGAGGCCAAAGGATAACAAAGCTTCATGGAGGAGGTTAGTATCTTAACAATCTCTATGTTCTTCATCATTATATATTTATATAGTATTTTGTGTCTTTATTTCGATATTTTATTGTATGATGTTTTGTAGTTGATACACTTGAATAAAAAACCCTCTACATCGATAGATGCATCGGCGTCTGTCTCCATTACTGATGCAGTGGTAGAAGTAGCTTGCTCTTTTGATGTTCCGCATACATTGGTATGTGTCACATTTGATAAATTCACCATAATGATTTATTTATTTTATTGCATCCTAAAATTTATAACGTTCTTGTGTTTCTACAACTTGTAAGACCAAGCGATGTTGAGCAATGTCTGCATGGGATGGACAAGTCACCTGCCTCATAGGTATCATGTGTTGAATTAAATCTCATTTAAATCTCAAATTTGTTGTATTTTACTATTTGGTACTAATAACAATATTATTAATATGTATATAGGCTACTAATTTTTTCGCTACTTACAGTACTAGTTCAGTTTTTGGGCAACCGATCATGGATTTTGGGTTACCTGTTTCTAGGCCAAGCATTATTCCATCACTTGTACAGCCCATGAGGGTTCATCTCCGCCCAACCTCAGTATCTTTCTTATTGTGTGCATCCTCAGTGGATGCACCCACGGGCCACTCATCTTCACTAACTCTTCCATCGCATACATCCACAGTGGATGCACCCATATGCCACCCACCACCCCACCACCATTTCCACCTGTGCCATCCACCGAGACTGCCATAGTAGATGTTTCTTGAGCATGTTGTATAGTCAAGCACTCCACGTGCCAGTGACTTTGCATCGATGCCCAAGATATTCACGGTGAGATAATGTGTTGATGATCAATTTTTAGGTATCATGAATGGAATTGATTTTATGCATATTTGTTTAAATTTCATGCGTTGATCCTTGCAACTCATGCAGGGTGGAATCATTGAGAGATTAGAGTCATGGAGGAGGGTAACACCCTCACGATTGTCAATACCATATGTTGTGGGTTGTCTTATGTTGAATTACAAACTATGATTTTGTAAGTCTTTTAATTGATTGTGGAAAAAAACTTACAACAATTTTTTTTCTTTGTGCAGTATCCAGAGCGACGAAGCACACACAAGCACAAAATCACTTTAGGTGCTTCTTCAAGCAAGAGACGAAATATGGATTTCCAGGATTCTCTTGAGGGTGGCAAGGGTGGTAGTGGTCAATGAATGACCAATGATTGCCATTTTGTATCTAGGCCACCTTATGGTTGCTTTTTTTGTTAGGGAACTTGTTGTTGTTATGTATATTGGGCACGATGTGTCATATTGTAAAAATGTACAATTTAGATGATGTTAAATATATATATATATATATATATATATATATAGATCATGGCACATTTTTTATGAATCTCATTGTTTCTGCATTCTACGTTGAAGAATGTATGAATTTCAAAGTGTATGAATTTTATGTGTGTGAATCTATGAATTTATTTAATTTGATTAATTACTTTTTAAAGTGTGAAGGAAGTCTATGTAAGTAAGAATAGTTCATTTTCTTCTAAAGTGATTATAAATACTTTCATTATGCATTAATGAATCTATTATGGTGGAAAAGATTGTTAAGTGTTAAATACATACGCAATCAATGGTTCCCAAGGACCTAAATTTGACAAAATACTGAAGTCCCATCCTAGTTGAGACTCCAGAAACCAATAATAAGAATCATATAGGATAACATAATCACAATAGAAATACGAGAGTTGAAACCTCACATTACTCTATCCAAAATCAAGCATGATTCATTATAATGGAAATCACAACATGTTAAAAGGGTTTCTTAATACAAAATCAACACATAAAATATGAGTGCACAATAAAGCCTCATATCTAATGAAAATGTGCCTAAAATTGTCCATTAAGCTTGCCAAAATTTTCTACAATGTAGCCCAAGAGGAGAGCTCCTAAATATCCAAATTCTCCACCTTTTACAATGGAGAGAGAGAACTCTTCTTTATAGAGTGAGTCTCTTCTCTTGTACAATAAAATATTATTATTTGCTAACTAACTCCATGACAAGTCAAATAAATATTATAATAATTAATTAGTTAGATCTCTCCTCAATCCATGGTTGACCATGTTACAATATGTGGACATTAGTCTTTCCAAAGAAATTCACCCTCATCCAAAAATAGTACTAGTATGCACCAATTAATGCTCATGAAGGGGACACACCACCAAAAATAGGCATCAAGCCAATTTAAATGCCAAGAGTCCACATGGAATGTTCCCTCCACGAATATGCATGCATGCAACCACTCCACATGTGTGAATTCCAAGGTAGCCAACTCCATGGATGAATGTGCAAGATGTCAAGTGGATGGAGCACCCACAACAAACTATGTGATCAATCCCTAGAATTTCCTTACCTTGCCTTTGATTTCCTTTCTTTCCTAGCCTTTCCTTGCCTTTGACTTTCTTTGTGTTCCTTTACCTTGTCTTTCCTTGCCTTTGACTTTCTTTGTGTTCCTTTACATTGTCTTTCCTTTCCTTGCCTTGCCTTGCCATGCCTTTCCTTACCATTACATGCCATGCCTTTCCTTTCCATGCCATTCCATGTCATGCCTTGCATTTCCTTGTCCCTATATGCCATGCCATGCCATGCCTTTCCTTTCCATGCCATGTCTTTATTTTCCATGCCATGTCGTGTCATGCAATGCTTTGACTTGCCATGCAATTCCATGCCATGTCTTGCATTTCCTTTCCTTTTCATGCCATGTCTTTCCTTTCCAAGCCATTCCTTTCCTTGCCATGACATGTCTTTCCATGCCATTCCATGGCATGCCTTACCTTGACATGCCATGCCTTTCCATCCCTTTCCTTTCCATGCCATGCCTTTCCTTTCCATGACATGCCTTGCCTTGACATGTCTTTCCTTTCCATGTCATATCTTGCCTTGCCTTCACTTGACATGTCATTCCATGCCTTGTCTTCCCATGCCATGTCATGCCATGCCTTGCATTGCCTTGTCTTACCATGCCATGCTAAGGCATGGGATGGAATGGAAAGTCAAGGCATGGCATAGCAAGGCAAGACATGGGATGGCATGGGATGGCATGGCATGACTAGGCAATGCAATGCAACGCATGGCATGGCATGGCATGGTAAGGTAATGCATGGCATGGCATCGCATGGGAAGGCAAGGCATGGGATGGAAAGGAAAGGAAAGGCATGGCATGGGATGGAAAGGAAAGGAAAGGCATGGCATGGCATGGAAAGGCATGGTAAGGCATGACAATTCAAGGAAAGTCAAGACATGGAATGGCAAGGCAAGGCATGGCATGGGACGGCATGGAAATGAAAGGCAAGGCATGGCATGGCATGGAAAGTCAAGGCATGGCATACAACCAAGTTTTTAAAGTGGTATACAACTTCACCTAGTCTATAATCTTGAAATACATGGCCACCTTTATTTTGTGTTCTTCCATCATGTGTCAGATATTATCCTTTAATAACCATTGATCCAATCATGAATTCAATGCCTTCGGAGTCTTTTATTGATCGCATGAGGGTCTGATTTCCCTCTAAGAAGCATTCTAACCAATAATCAGTGCCTCCTTCATTACCTCTTGGGAAAACCACTACATATATGTGCCCTCCAAAAAATGGAGTGTCAATACATGAGTCCACTAAATGACCAAACCATAAAACATTGATATTAGTTATTCAAAATTTAATAGAAGGTTTCAACGAACCTGGTAGTACGATATTTGAGACATGATCATAATCTGATGAGATATTTTATTGGTCCTCCTCCAACTGCGATAATTCCATAGTTATGCGTTGACCAATGGGGATTGATACACGATCCCATCTATCAACCTAGTATGTCGATTCACAATCATCCCATTCATTACTACTACATGGACCACATAATAAAGAGAGTTTTCTCATCCATATTTCAAATATTGCATTGTCTGATGTTTGAACTGAATGGAATACGCGAGTTCCCTAGATTTTTTTGCATTCATACTATTGTGATCGATCTGCATTGACCAACTCCCAAAAATATATATGGACATGTCATTTCTTGTGTAATTAGTCTTCAAGGGTTCGTGTTCCCTCTCTCATTACTAACGAACACCATTCAATAATGGATTTTTCATCTCAAATGAGGGAATTAGTTTTGAAATTCATTTATTTCCTGCATAACGTTCTTTTTATGCATGCAACTGCTCCATCATGCTCCCCTTTCCCGTGCTCGGACTTGAAATAGTTCCAAATGTGTGATACCTTGAGTTTTTTGTGCAACATACACAACCATTGAAATACATGAGCATTTTTTAACTGTCCTATGAAACCATATGACCAAATCCAATGTTGATATATCTGTATGTTCTTCTCCTTAAGGTGATTGTAAAAAAACTGAAAGGAATGTTGTATGTAGGCTAAGTCATTGCATCGATCATCACTTATGTAGAAGTGATAATCCTTCAATATAAATGTGTTTTTTTCGTTACCATCTGGACCATGCATGTATGTGATATGGACCATTATGTTGACTTTCTTTGAGTGATAATACTATCTTTGAATCTCATTTTGCAATTGAAGGGCGCAGTTCTTAGCAAAATCAACCACTAATAAGACAAACCCAAGGGGAAATGTATCTCTACATATTCTAAAATGTCCATAATGCCATTGAGCCACATGGACATGTCCCATCTAAGCAATATTTTTAATAAAATGTACAACCCTTTGTCCTTATACACAAGATGTTATGAATAAAGTCTCTAGATGATGGTGGCGGAAATATAACTGAGCATTCCTACAAAAGGGTGTTATGCAATACACGAAAAATATATATGTGGGTGTGTGTGTGTCATAATAATAACCATACTCAATGTGATATCTACAACAACATGTGTTATGAATTGTGTTTATTCGAACGTACTAAGGCTTGCATTTATGGAAATATCTTTGGCCCAAGTTAAGTGCACTATGTACTGTCATGAATCTCTCATACAATTTTTTCTATGTAATGTCAAGAAAGTTTTTAATATGTGGTTCCCTCAATTTTAGTACATATTTTTGGTTGGAAGAGGGCCTAGTGTTCTCATGTCAGAAATCATGTACTAGTTCCTTAACTGCTCCAATTAACTTCATGTCAGAGCAAGGTAGCCTGCCAATGAAGGCCCACAAATTTGGTGGTCCACCTATGTCGAGGCTATCTCATCTATTAGAATACTTTCTAAGGGTTTTGATATTGCATTTCATGAGATGAGAGGTTTGTTGGAGCAAACAATGTTTTCTTGTGATCTTGCTAACAATTGATTGTGACAAGACACGTCAGGATGCATTACGGTCTTTAGAACGAGATTTCTTACCAATTGTTTGAAAATTTTCCACAATGTTTATAACAATATGATGACTTGTTTCTAAACTTCTGACTTTTTAATGCCTAAAATTATCCTAACAACAATGAAACTTCTAGATTTTAACAAAGAAAAAAATAATTGACATTTAGAGGGGTCGGATTTTGGTTCAAAATATTTTTTATTGATTTTATAAGAATGATAACAAATAGTACAGTTAGGTAAGTTACCTTCAAGTGATGTTAGACCACTTCCATCGACTTGAATGTGTTTAGGAGTTATTCGTCGCACACCGCTCAATCTAGGTATGGACAATGAACCCCTATTCTGGCACTCTTCACCTCCATGTTGTGGAGCTAACAACACTGCAGTTATTTCCCCTTCAATCATTGGTGGATCAATTCTAGGAGGAGAGTGGACATGCCTGTGACTAGTTTCTGGAACGTCTGACTATCCAACAAGAGGTTGCACCATAGGAACTTCTTCACCAGGATGTTGTGCACCAGTTTCCTCTCTAATTTCATCCATTGTATAATCAGCTCCAAGCAAATCCTCCATCATATGATCATTCACAACAACTTGTCTTGATGAGATACTCATTAGATTGGTTTGTACTAAACTCTTATGCGTTGATTGTGGTGATGGAGGAGAAACAACAATGGCATATATTCCACTGAAAATTGGATTTCCCTCTTATGAGAGCCTATGCTTTGACATATGTAGTTTTTCCTTTTATCTTTCTTCTTCTACATTTTCAATGGTTAATTATTTCCTTTAGGACTTTCTATGTCGATTTCGTCGATTCCCCATGTTTAAAGAGAAAAATTATCTTCCAAGCACCTTGCCACAAATTTGTCTTGGTATTACAAAAGAAGACAACTAACAATTCCAATTCCAATTGGACAAATTTGTCTTGGTATTACACAAGAAGAGACAACTAACAATTCCAATTCCAATTGGATAAATTTGTCTCGGTATTACTCAAGAAGACACAACTAACAATTCCATTTCGAATTGGACAAATTTGTCTTGGTATTATACACAAGAAGACACAACTAAAAATTCCAATTGGACAAATTTGTCTTTCTATTACACAAGAAGACACAACTAACAATTCCAATTGGGCAAATTTGTCTTGATATTACACAAGAAGACACAACTAACAATTCCAATTGGACAAATTTGTCTTTCTATTACACAATAATATACAACCAACAATTCCAAATCCACTTGGACAAATTCTTCTTCCAATTCTTCCCGCAATTGTATTGCAATAGCACAAAATTGTCTATGAATTAAACAACAAGACAAAAAGAACAAAAACTTGTTTGTTCTTGCTATTTTTGCATGCATATGTCGAGATTATTCGATTTTTTGAGATAAATGAGGTTGAGGAGTGTGCTTAGAACATTAAATTTCCTAGCATGAACATGCACGCATTCCTATAATGTGTGTGCACTAAAGCGTGTGCACGTTCTAGGAATGTGCACTCGTTCCTGTTGGGTAGGGATGAGCTCCCAACCTCAAGGATTTTGATTCAAAGAGCATGTGTGCACTCTTAATGCAATAGATACAGAATTTATTGTAGACCGAACATATTTATAAATAAATATGTATAGGGGTTTGGGGAAAACTAGGACCTAATGGCTTAGGATTGAAATTTTTTTGAAGCATAAAGAAATGGTTAGAGTACGAAGATGTGGGTGTAAGGGTTGTGGGGAATTTAACAAGAGGTATATGCATGGTGCACTTAGGGCTCAAGTGTGGAGGGGGTTAAGAGTCGAGTATAGGTTATTCCTAGGCTTAGATGGAGCTATGGGGGTCTAGTTCAAGCTCTAGGTCATGGCCTAGGTCATGGTCATGGTATAGGTCTAGGTCATGATCTAGCTCTATCTCTAGCTCTATGTCATGGTCTAGGTCATGGTCTAGGTATAGCTCTAGGTCAATTTCATGGTATACATCATGGTCGTCATATAGGTCTAGGTCATAGTCATCGTATAGGTCTAGCTCATGGTCTGGGTCATGGTGTAGGTCTTTCCATGTCTAGGTATTTCTATGTCTAGGTCTAGGTCTAGGTCTAGGTCTTTACATGTCTAGGTCAAGGCCATTTATTGCCTTGTGATGTACCAAAATTTCTATAGTGTGTGAGTCTGAGAGGGAGAGAGAGGAATACATAAAGGGGGGTAGAGAGAGAGTGTATGAGAGTGTGAGAATCAGAGAGAGGAAAACAGAGGGGGGGTGGAGAGAGAGGAAGAAGGATAGTGTGAAAGTGGGATAGAGGAAGACAAAGATGGTGTGTGATAGTGAGGGAGAGTGAGATATAGAGGGGGGTAGAGAGAGAGATAGAGGAATGGGGGGTGAGAGGGAAGGGGGGTAGATAAATGAAAATAGATAAAGGGGGGAGAGTGGGGGAGAGAGAGGGAGCGGGATACGGTGAACAAGAGAGGAAGGTTTAGATGCAAGAGGTAAAGAGAGGATGGAGGTAGAGAGGGATTATTTGAGAGTATGAGAGGGGGGGAGAGGGATACCAAGAGGGGGGGTAGGGAGAGAGATTGATAGGAAGGGGGAGAGAGAGAAAAGGGGGGTAAATAGATAAAGAGAGAAAGGGGCCAGGGTGGGGGATAGAGAGGGAGGGGGATACAAAGTTAGGGAGAGAGGGGTAGATGTAGGAGAGATAATGAGAGGAGATATAGTGGGAGGGAGGGGGAGAGAGAGAAAGGGAGTGTTTGAGAGTGTGATATGGATGGAGAGGGAGACCAAGAGGGGGGGGGTAGAGAGAAAAATATAGGTGGGAGAGAGATGGTATATGTAGGGGAGAGAGAGAGGAGAGAAAGTGGGAGGGAGGGGAGAGAGAGGGAAGAGGGAAGTAGAGAGAGAATGTGTGAGAGTGTGAGATGGGGAGAGAAATATAGAGAGGTGGGGTAGAAAGGATAGGGTATATATACAGGAAGGAGGGAAAGAAGGAGAGGGAGGGCGAGAGCCAATAAGAGTGGAAGAAAAGTCGAGAGTGAGATGGAGAGAGATTGAAAGGGAGGTAGAATGAGAAACATGGAAAGAGGGGAAGAGAGAGAGAGAGAGTGAGACTAACAAAAAGGGGAGAGAGAGAGAGGGGGGTGGGGGGGTATAGTGGGAGGGAGGGAAAAGGGGAAGAGGGAGGGGGGGAGAGATAGAGAGATATGGAGGGAAGGAGGGGAGAGAGAGGGATGAGAGAGAGAAATATATGGAAGGAGAGAAAGAGAGGGAGAGAGTCGAAGAGGGGGGAATATAGAAAGGGAGTGGGTGTGAGAGTGTGAGGTATGGTGAGCCAAGGTCTAGGTATAGTTCATGGTCTAAGTCTAGGTATATGTATAGTTCTATGTCATGGTCTAAGTCTAGGTATAGGTCTAGGTATACATATTGATATGCATTGTCATGTCTAGAACAAGGCCATGTCTTGCCTTACCATGTCTTTCCTTGTAATGTACCAAACTTTCTAGTGTGTGAGACTGTGAGAGGGAGAGAGAGGAAGACAAAGAGGGGAGGTAGAGAGTGAGTCTGTGAGAGTGTGGGAGGGAGAGAGAGGAAGACATAGATGAGGGATAGAAAGAGTGAGTGTTAGAGTGTGGGAGGGAGAGAGAGTAAGGAATAGAAGGGAAATAGAGAGAGTTTGTGGGAGTGTGAGAGGGATAGAGAGGAAGACATAGAGGGGGCTAGAGAGAGAGGTAAATGTTGTAGAGAGGGGTATATGTAGGAGAGATAGTGGGAGGGAGGGGGTGAGAGTGTGTGAGAGTGTGAGAAGGGGAGAGAGAAAGACAAATAGGAGGGGTAGAGAGAGTGTGAGAGGGAGGGAGAGGGAGACAAAGAGGGGAGTAGAGAGAAGGATAATGAGAAGANGAGTGAGTGAGAGGAAGGGGAGGATAGAGAGGGAAGGGAGGTAGAGAGAGGTAAAGAGAGAAAGGGGGGAGAGAGGGAGGAGGATTCAAAGTGTGGGGGAGAGAGCAGTAGATGTAGGAGAGAGAGAGAGAGAGTGGGAGGGATGGGGGAATGTCAAATACGAAATAGGTTATAGGAGTGCATGCATGTATGCTCTTAGGAATGCGTGCATGCTCTTAGGAACACGTGTGCGCTCTTAAGAATGTGTGCACATTCTTTTGAATTCAAATTTTTTTGGGTAGGATTGACAATGTGTATGTTGACTTGGTTGCCTCATATTTAGGTTCGGGATGACAAACCTAGTGGTTCGGTCTGAAAATTGATAAAAACCTCCATTTTTGTAAACACCTCTCCATATCTCTATTTTTGACGTTATTTTTCTATAGGCTATAAAATGTAGTTGTTGATGAAACTATAGACATAGATAGATTCGACTATGCAGATTCCAAATATATATATATATTGTTTACTATTTTTAATCTATTTTTTTCTTCGCATATATCAAAATCCTAGAATACATACCTCTCCTATTTTTGCTATAACTTTTTGTCGGCTTAACCATTTCTAGAATGAGTTATATGTTTTACTAGAGAAGACCGATATCTACGATCTTAAAAAAAGAAACAATCTTTTAATCAACACATGCACGAACAAAGACATATACCTTATATTTTGTTGGAAAAATAACATACCATTGTTAGAAAAAAATCAAATTTCACATAGTTATTCATAATTTCTATGAATAAAAGTTATATATTCGGAAAGCTAATTCAATTTCCTACATTTAATCATCTTACACCATATTCAAATTCATTGTAAAAGTACCTTAGATAATCCCTCCAAATTAAAAGATTGTTGTTTTTCCATGTTTTCATTGCCACTAACATGTCATGAGAGGCCATCATTAGCTTGCACATACCCATGAGTGTTTGTTTCCTCAATATTTTACATAAAGGGCATCGACTAGGGCCAATATATCCCCACTTTAATCATTTTTCCTAGTTTAAAATTTTATTTGTGAGAGTTAGCCACATTGTAATTTTACTTTTCAATGGTGCATGGAGTTTCCAGATAATGTGACACAACCATTGTTTATTGCCAGAGAAACTGGCATCCATTGTAGTTGCATACCCCAAATTTGTAGTGTATTCTCCTTATAGATGTGATTTTGGAATAGCAGAGGGAGTCGTCCTCCTCCTCCTTTATCTTTATGAAATTTGAGACCATATTTCCTAACTCTTCTACAATCTTCCATCCTTTCGTTCCACTGGCCCGAGGAGAATGGGATTTTGCATCCTTGAGAGAAAGGATACCAGCGTCGTAGAGAGATTGTAACAAAGCTTCAGAAAGTTGATAATCCTCCTTGATTCCCATCCATGGATCCTAGCCTATTCTGACTTTACACCCATTACCTATCTTCCATATTGTCCATGACCCCACCAATGGGAAGGTTGCTACCAAGGACTTTCTAGGATGATGATACCATTCCTCGATGGCCATATCCGCAAGGTATTTCAATTTCATGACTTTTCCCCATAGGGATGAGTTATGATTTAACCTACACAAGGTTCTAGCGGCCAATGAAATTGTGAACAAGTAGATATTTTTTAAACACCACCCTCCTAGATTCTTAGGAAACACCACCCGACTCCATTTGACAAGTGGGTAACCTCCTAAAATTCATGAACCAGACCATAAGAAATGAAAGAAAATGTTTCTAATTTTAGTAAGAATGCATTTTGGTACCACCGTTATAGATGTCCAGAACACTGGAATGCTTTCAAGAACAAATTTTATTAGAGTTAGAAAACCTGCACATGATAGGATCTTGTTTACCCACAACCCTATGTGTACTTCAATTTTTTTAAACAACCACGACCAATTTGAATGTTTATACCTAGTTGGTTTAAAAAAGAAACCTAGGTATTTAAACCCTGTATCCAGCTCCTTTCGTGGGAAGGGAAGAAGAACATCTAGCCAACAAAGAGTGAGTTCTGGAAAACTACAAGGGATGAGACAAGATTTTTCTCGGTTAATTTCCATGCTCAAATATTTGTAATATAAGTCCAAAACTATATGCAATGAGGAGAAGTCTCACAAAAACCCCTGAGAGAAGCATAACACATCATCCACAAAGACTAGGTGAGTAATAGACACTTGATCGAAAATATTCACCCCCTGAGCTCTCCTTTTGTTTTAGAATTGTGAATCAACATGTTCAAGGCATTGGCTAAGATGAGAGAGAGGAAAGGGGACATTGGGAACCCTTGTATAAGCCCCTAGAGG
This sequence comes from Picea sitchensis, assembly GCA_010110895.2. Lineage (NCBI taxonomy): Eukaryota > Viridiplantae > Streptophyta > Pinopsida > Pinales > Pinaceae > Picea > Picea sitchensis. The sequence goes on along the minus strand of SNQJ01S0035961.1, from coordinate 38,434 downwards.
CCCAGAAAAATCTTGAAACGGAACCATTTATGAGCACAACAAAGGAAACACATTCAAAACATCTCATAATCCAATTAACAGTAGATAGGTTCATTCCCATTTTTAACATCACCAACCTCAAAAAGGTCCAATTGACACAATCATAGGGTTTTGAGAGGTGAAACTTAAGAATAATTTCTTGTTGATTGGACACCTTAATAGAGTGTAAATCCTCCTGTGTTGTGCTATCGACAATGCATTGTGGATTTTCCTACACTACAAGAACCCAAACTGTTCTTCAGTAATGAATTCACTTAAAATTGGTTTTATCCTTATTACGATAATCTTTTCCACAAGGTTATAGATTACGTTACAACACGCTATAGGATGATATTCATCAAACGTTACTCCATCGTGTTTTTTAGGGATAAGGGTAAGGAAGGTAGAATTTAGAGCACCCAACATCATTCTGTATCTCTGAGACTCCCTTGCCACCACCAAAAAATATTATTTTATCAAGTTGTATAATCGAAAGAATAATTATACAGAGAGACCATTGGGGCATGAACTTGTACCCTTTTGCATGGAGGAGAGCATCCCTTGGACTTCAAACTAGAAAACCTTTTCCTCCAACCCCTGGTTCATTTTGACAGAGAAAACAGTTGGAATCTTGGAGATAAATTCCAGTATTTCATGGATTGGGCACCCATTATTTTCCTTGAACATGTATTGGAAATGGTGAACACCTTCCTCAACCAGTTCTTTAAATTTTTGAACATGATCACCACTTAGCTTTTAATCTCCTGGATTGAGTTTATATTTTTATGATGATTTGCTTACTAGTGGAATAACTTTGAGTTGTTATCCCCTTCCTTTAACCAAATAGTGCGACTCTTTAAGCGCCATGCGGCTTCTTCTTTCACCCAAATGGAGTTCCTAGTTGCTTCCAAAGAACATAAAATTAATAATTTAGAAGTTGAAAAGGTTCCCTCTACTATATCTGAATATATGTTGCCAATCTCCTTCTTCGCCTCTTTCAACATGTTTTGCATCTTTTCCTTATAGGTTTTAAACCACTGCTTTGTGACCTCTTTAATATGCATTAGGTTTTCTACCATTTGCTTCATGAAGGAATGAGAGGGAATGGATGTAAGGGGTTTCCACGTATTCTTTACCAATTTCCTATATTCTTCCTCAAGCATCCAAGTGTGATTCAATTTGAAGGGAGAGGGTGGATTCTCTTCCCTCGATGTTATTTGGAAAAGGATTGGAAGGTGGTCAAATAGTCCTCCCGAAGAGACCCAAGACTTTAATATTAATGAATTGTCCATCAAAGCTTCCAACACCCAGAAGTGGTCCAACCTGTTAGAAATTGTTGTCTCACCAACTTGAAATTTTTTCCATGTTGGAACTAGCTTAGTTGGTAAAATGTCCATCAAAATATGTTTCTCAAAAAACAACATAAAGAATACACTATGAATGTCCAGTCTTGTGTTGATGCCCCAAACCTCTCTTACATAAAATGTAATATTTAAATCACCTCCAATAAGAGTAGGAGGATATTCCAAGGCCTTAGAGGCTGCAATTCCTTTCCTAAAAAGGGATCCGATCAACATACAACCCATATGTATTCAACATTGTGAGCCTTATACCTAGATTTACTACTTCCAACTGAACCAATATGATAGATTTTTGGACAGAATCGAAGTGAGCTTTAAATGCAAGATTTCATCCAGTAAGAAATCCTCTAGACTGCCCATTTGTATCCAATGAACAAAATGACCAGTTTTGTAACCATGGTTCAAAGACAACTCTTACATGAACCCTATCCACCATGGTTTCCTGTATTAAGATGATATCTAGGTTATGGCTCTGAATGAGCCTTTTGAGGGATAGCTTTTTACAAGGCCTCCTAACCCCTCTTTTGTTGAAGGAGAGAACAATCACATGGAAACCCTTTTAAGGGATTTCCCTACTCCAAGGGCCTTGAAAATTATTTCTTGCTTTCCTTTCTCGATATCTTTCATAGCCTTCTAGTGTGCCTTGGACAAGTAGGATTTTTTACCTATAGGGTTGGGGCGATGCGGTTCAATGGTAAGGCACCTTTCACAATGAATCGTCTTTAAGCTTGGCATGAGACCTTAGTGCATAAAATTTGACAAGGGTGACAACTCTTCCCATTGACAGAGAGGGGTCCGAGGCGAGAGGGGGATGGGAGAGACGCCCAACCAGTGTTAGACTTATGTCACCTTAACTTTATGGGGAAGGGAGGGCCCATATTTATCTTCGACATAGTGAGAAATGAGAACATGAGAAAAGGAGGAGGTCGTAAGACAAAGAATTCTTACCAAGTGGTGATGCAGGTGCTTCCATTGGGGTGTCTTCAGGATATGCGTCCGGATCAATTAAATGATGGCCTTGCGCTTTGGCTTCTGAGAAACTCAAGATTAGATATAAATATCCCATCTAACGGGATCATATCCTCTCCGTAATACAAGGCGTCATGCTCCATAACGGGATTAGAAAACTTATTCATGTTGTTAAAATCTAAAAATTAATGTATTTATATCTCGGTGTTTTGGGAGGCCATGCTTGATAACTCCACTAAAGAGCATACTTTTTGGAACGCTATATTAGAATAATTTTCAAGTCAACTTAATTTGATTTTTATTATAAAAAGTCAACTTAATTTGATTTTTATTATAAAAGTCAATTTAATTTGATTTTTATTATTTTTTTTAAATATTTTATATACTTGGGTTGATCGAATTTTTTGAAAACTTAAAAATTGTTTTTCAAATTTTTGAAATTAAATATTTTTTATTTTTTTTTATTAGTGATTATAATTGATGTCACAAATTTCATATAGTTTAAGGGTTATTTTTCAGATTAAAGAAATAAAACTATAACTCTCATTTATTAAACTATAACTCCACAGGGTATAAATACAAAATTTCAAAATTATACTATAACTCCACATGGTATCAAATTATTATAGTCATTGGTGCACCTCTACCTCTTATTTATTAAAAAAAAATAAGACTAGCAACGAATTTATGAGAAAAGTACGTAAGCATTATTTATTTATTTAAAATAACTATCAGTGCTCATTTAAGACGAGCAATGAATTTTTTCAAAAGGAACTCTATCATTGCTCCGTTGTGAATTATTCAAATCATTCGTATTAACCGGTCACCCATTGAGAGTCTCAAGGTAAATATTCTAAGAAATATTCTAAGAGTATTAAGGTAAATACCATTATCGCTCAAGTGAACTCACATCTACATTAGATTTTGTGATGGAAACAATCATTTGAGATCATTTTTATAAAATATCATTGGAATGTGAAAATTTATTATCATTGAAGTACAATTTAAGAAGATTTGTTTCCTCTTAAGAGGTCACAAGTTTAAATTCAAAGGAGCTAGCGTACGTATATTTCTGTGGATTTTATTAGTCAAATCATTCGACGAAGGGGGTTCTTTGTCCTAAAAACAAGAGATCTTATACACCAATTTGGTGTCTGGCTTGATCATGACCTTAAAATTAAATTATTATTATTATAATACTACATATGACAAGGTTGTGTAAAAAACACTATACTTTTTTAAAAAAATTATTAGATCATTATGTGTGCTTATGTTATATACAACAATATCCATTTTAGCATTTACAATAATATAGTTTCTACAAGTTTCTTATGCATTCAATTTATTTATTGTGGGATGTAGGTAGTTATGCATATCACATATGTCATTTAGGAGTGGATTGAACATATTTCTCTTGTTTTTGTTGATGGAAGTGAAAAACCTATTCATGTATGTGTCATTGAGTTGGAGGGCATAGTAGGTAAGAACAATCTTAATTGTCGGTTTGTAGCATTAAATAGTATTTGCTACTTTTACCACTTGTTATGCTCATTGTCAGAATATGGTTGAAATCGTTTCGTCTTCCTTTCTATGAAGGTTACAATGCTTCTACTTCTCAGGGCCTATGTGGGTTTTACTTCTCAATATAGGTACTTATTATATCCATGAAGTTTATGAAAGGTACAAACTGATATGCCCTTTGAATTAAGGGGATATTGAATCAATGTCACTTATTGAGGCTGTGTGTCATCTCTGCTATCGTGTTGGCGTGTTCCTTTGACACATGCCCTTATTTCAAGTTTTAATGGATTTATGGCAATGGATAAAAGTTATCTTTTCATGCAAAATTCATTCAAAATTAGACTAACTACATTTTGCACTTATAGACTTTGTGGGCTCGACAAATTTTTGTCTGGTCCATGTGAGCCTTGTACCTATTTGAGGTGTTATTGGTGAGCAAGTGATCAACAATGTTATCTAACTAGTTTAGATTTTAAATACTATAATATTATGAGGCTTCAATTGGAATATGAAGAATCTCCACTTGAGTGCATTTGTGCGGAAGTTGATTATATATGTTTCAATGATGATGTTTAGGAATAGAATATTTTTTTAACTATAAATATGCATTTTCTCAGAGTAAACATTTCACATACTAGAAACACCTTTAGATAAATTCTTTTGTCAATTTTATTTATTGTAAGATTCACTTCATTACGTGCAATAAATTACTATCTAAAAACATTATTATTTGTATGTACCATTGATATCAAAATGTTAAAAATCTCATTTTCATGAAATATATTTATATACTTATTAAAAGTCATAAGTTCATGAATTAATTTATTTTCAAATACTTTAACCATAGAAAATATAGTAGTGTCAACAAAAAGTTGATATATTTGATTGGGAGATAAAATCCCATCACATCACTAGTAGAGGAGACTTTCCAATCATTTTTCATGCCTTTCTTACCCAAAATTATCTAAACAAATTTGAAACACCCCTAAATTTGAAACACCCCTATGAATCTTTCTCTTCTATATCTAATCTTTTCAATGAGATGTTTATCACTAAAGTTTGAGTTCAGAACCAAAATTTATGTCCTTGGAATGAGTAGTTGACATAAAAAAGCAACATGAGAGTAACTAAGGATCTCCATTAAATATCATTAAACAAATATCTATCTAAAAATAACCAACATGGTAAAGATAACAGAAATATTTATGATTCATGAATCCACATCCATGACATTAATTAATAAGAAAAAAATTAAATAAGCAAGTCTCCCTTATCCATGGAGGGAAAAGGAGGTAAAGAGTCTCTTACACTATGTGTTGAACATCTCTCCAAGAATTCGATGAATGAATTAGGAACTAGGAGGCGTGAGTGTAATTCTAATGTGCATTACACTTATACTCTCTCAAACGAGTGGAATCATCTAACATGTTCAACTAATTGGAATATAAGTCAACATCAAGTATCACTAAAGGGGACACATATGCCACATCATTAACATATGTAACATTAAACAGAGCATTACAAGTCATATCCATTAACTCATTTGAACATAAGTTTTTAAATAAAAAAGCGTAAGAGATAAACTCATACACAATAATCCATAAACCCCAAATACAATACATAATATAAGTGCAAATAAAAATATGTCCACTATGAAAAATGCACCAAATCTAGTGTAAAATTCATGTGCAAATATGATTCACTATAATAGTTAACTCTCCCATGATTTAATGTCAAGGGGGCACACAACATCTAAACATAATTTCCATTTCCTAAACGTCATTTTTAGTTAGAGCACATATGATTCATATGAGGAGATTACTAGTCTCTCAAGGTGCAGGTTAGGGGTATATACCTAATTAGGTGTATGTGGGTTTATAGTAACTATAGCATGAGTACATATGATTAGGTGTATGGGGTATATACCTAATTAGGTGTATGTGGGTTTATAGTAACTATAGCATGAGTACATATGATTAGGTGTATGTTGTTTATAGGGATTTTGGGTTAGTATTAATTGAGGGTTAGTGGGGATATAATGGTTAGCACTTAATAAGGTTAGAGTTGTTAAGGTTGTTGTTTAAGGAGTTTGTGGATTTACATGGGTTTATGATCAAGGTCAATTAGCTAGGGTAAGGGGGTTATATGGATTAATGATTAAGAGAGATAGGTATGTATTATAGCACAAAATTTCACACCTATGCATTTGTGCCATGGCCTAACCCTTTCCCAAAGCTTTCTAGACATTTTCCCAAGTTACCTCTCCTAAATCATTTAAAAAGCATGCCTTATGAGCATATAGGTGGATATCTGTTGGTTGCAATCTAGAATGTCGCGGATGTTCCCGCGTTGCACTAGGGAAAATCATGGATATGCTCATAAGGTATGTTTTTTAAATGATTTAGGAGAGGAAACTTTGGAAAATGTCTAGCAAGCTTTAGGAAAGGGTTAGGCCATGGCACAAATGAATAGGTGTGGCATTTTGTGTTATAAACGTATGTTAGGGGGTTTGTGGGGTTATATGGTTAAAGGGTTAGAGGGTGATAGATGTTAAAGGATAGTGGTGTAGTGGTTATGGATTAGTTTATTTTTAGGTTAGGTTAGTGGGTTTGTATTCATCAAGGGTTAAGGAAAATTAAGAGTTGATGAGGTTATAATAGTTAAAATTTTAGGTTGGTTAAAGGATAGTGAGGTTATANGGATAGTGGTGTAGTGGTTATGGATTAGTTTATTTTTAGGTTAGGTTAGTGGGTTTGTATTCATCAAGGGTTAAGGAAAATTAAGAGTTGATGAGGTTATAATAGTTAAAATTTTAGGTTGGTTAAAGGATAGTGAGGTTATAATGGGTTTGGGGATAATTTTAGTTTGGGGTCAATTGGGTTTAAGGGTTTATGAGTTAATAATAACCAAATCTATGGCCAAATTTATGTCACATAGCCATATGCTCCTTCGGATCCCTATAGTCAATCAAACGATGGATTTGTATATGCATATATAGCTAAGAAAACTAAGATACCCAATATATCTCATACATGCATGTTCACAAACCAAGCCACATGGAACTATTGGGAATGTAATCCTTGGGTTTGCATTTCTTGTAACATAAATTATAAATATGAAGAGTCATAGGTGATAGGAAGGGTCACCCGTTAGGGAAGACCAACATTCACATTTTCTTGTGTTTGTTGAGTTACAAGATAATGCAATAATAATCAAATGTGGAGTTACTTTTCTGCCATACCTGGCCTAACAGTGGTATCATATCCTGGACTAAATCCATGATTATCTTTCCTAGGTGTTTCATTTTTGTAGAGGAAATGTATCTCAGTCTTCCTCATCTCTGTCTTTCAGTCTACCAGTTTGTCTCATGCACTCTCTCTCTGGTTTATTCTCTGCAGCACTAAACCTAATACACCTCTCCATATCTCACGCATGTTTAGCACACTGAGCGCCTCTCTCCAGCACCTCCTTCTCTTGTACCGTGTAAATCCAATCTGGTAACTCTCACTCCCTCAAGTTGGTCGAAATTGTTTGTCGACAGTCGAAACCCTAAATGTAGTATGTGTGCAAGCCTTAACTTCTTTGTTCACTAGACCATACGTAAGTTGGTAACCAAAACTATCCAAAGCTAATCTACTTGTTGTAATCTACTTGTTGTTCACATGTTTTCAATCTACAGGATGGAGATACGAGCTATGAAAGACACCCAACCCCCTAAGTACCTTTTTAAGGGATGGAGTATTAAATTTTTTCTTTTTCCTTAAACATAATCTACGTCTCTTCTCGAGGACATCAACGTCTTCACTTCTCATGAGATTTTGTATGACTACAACTATGCCCAAATTTGAGCTCTAGATTGAATTTCATAACCTTTTAAAGTCTCAGGGTCTTCATTGGCCAAAGGTCTCCCTAACAGTTCTTGGAGAATCCTAGTTCAATAGTGACGAATTCCTTGGAACTTCTACTCGATCAATGGATAGCCACTTGTCAAATTATGGGTTAGCCTATTGTAATGCATTTGTAAAATTCTTTCAAGAAAAGGAGCCCCTTACATTTTTTGTGTTGATAATATCCTCTAACAATTTCTTTACTTAGCTCTCAATCTCATCCTTCAAATTTCACTTCCCTCAAATTTACATTTCTCAAGAAAGAAAACACTTAAAATTTTATTTCAATAAAAGTATTTAGTTTTCAGAAAATTTAATCGGAACTCCTTCGATGTGCATGGGAGGAGTTACCTTCAACTCCCCCGATTCACATCATTACAGGATTTCTTACCAATTCCACCAATAAGTGTTCATACTCTGACGATCTTTCCCATCGCCCAAGTTCCTTGTAACTCCTCTGATGAAATCATAGGAGTTAGCATCAACTCCTTCGATTTCAATGGAGGAGTAGTCTCCATCCACTCTGATATACTTCAACACACTTTATGCTAAGTTCTCAGATGTACATCGGAGGAATTATTCCCAACTTTGTCGATTTTATTTGAAAATATCACCAACCGCATTTAATGACCATATTTGAGAGAATTACTATACATAGGTGCCTGATTTCTCACAATTAACATCCTTACTTTGATCACCAAAAAGAGATAAATAGGATTTGGGTCACCAAACACCTAGATTGGAGTTCATAGGCCTCTCATAACCTTACATGTGTCCCTAAAACGTCTCAGTAAGCCCTCGATATGTCCTTTTTGCAATTTTTGGTTAGGGTTTCCACTTAAGGCTAGAGTTATTTATGCTATTTTATGTTGCTCGGGGGATCCAAGGCTTCCCCACAACCTTTTTCATTATCCTATTTACATCCTTCCCACCACAACCCTGCATTGTCCCTCTATCAAGATTTTTGGTTATCCCGAAAACCTTCCCAAGTTGAATTGTTTGCTTATACCTTGTGACAACCTAGACCTGCTATTACCACCACCAATACTTTCATTTATTATAAGCCCTAAATAAATCCCCCCCCCCACCAAGTCTGGCACATTTATGCAAAACAACAGTGACCTCGACCTTACTTGACAAGTCATCTGCAAACTCAAACCCTTTGATTCAAGTTTTGTTTCCAGGCCTGGTTTAAATCACAAAATGGAAATTAGTATCAAGCACCATGTAAATCCTCATCTTAATATCATCGATGGTTTTCGGCATAGTTAGTGTAAACTTCCCCGACGAACTGCGTAGGAGTTAGAATCAACTTACTCAAATTTACATAGGTCGTCAAGACTTATCTCGTCAACCTCCTTGATATTTCATTAGAGGAGTTTGTATTAACTCCTTCGATGCCATCGAAGGAGTTCCCCAAAACCTTGTCGATGACATATCAGAGACTTTCAATTTAAACTTAGCGACATACATCGAAACTTTTCAAGTCAAATTGGTCGATGTTCATCGGGGCCTTTAATACCAAAAGTGTCGATAGTCATAAGAACACTTATCGTCAACTTCTCTGATTTTCATCGAAGAAGTTAATATCAACTTGGCAGATTAATATCAAAGAACTTGTTAACAACTCCTCCAATTTACATTGGAGGAGTTGACATCAAACCCTCTGATTTTACCTTCTGAACACATTTTGAGTCATTTTCTTCCAATCTTCACAAGATTTCTCATCATGCCTACCATCATTTTATCATCCTCATATGATGACCTTCCACTAAGCATCATCTTGAGTGAATCTTCCAGTACTTGATTAGAATAGATATTTTTTTATTTCTTTTATGATATCGCATTCATATTCATCCTATGTTTTCTTTACAGGTTCATACATGTCTTCCAAGAAAAGGGAAACAAGTAAAGCGCCAAACACCAAGGCCTCTGCCAATAGCCAAAAATATGAAGATTAACCAACAGTGGTTGTAGTTATGTATGAGGATACCTATGGAATTCTAGAAATGGAAGGAGAAACACTCAAATGAGTAAATGTATACCAGATGTTCAAAAATCAAAACTTTTCCACTGACAATGAGGATCATGATGAATTAAAAATATTCAAGAACATCACAAAGTCTGGGATATTTAGGGTAGCAACCCGTACTGTTGTATTCCCTTGTGTATATTGTTATAAATAATAGGTGTGATTTTTTAACCATAGACAATATAACAATATTGTCACCCAACCATAGGCTGAATCCACCCCCGAGCACCTTAACCTTGACAGAGAATAATTTTGGAATAAAACCCTAGGCATAATAGCCAATCAAGGTAGCATATCATTGTCTAGAGTTAGCATACCAAGCAGAAAGTCCAAACCATAACCAAGAGAGAGTCCAAGACTGAAATAAAAAATACAAGTTGCAGTGGTTGTAGCTACAGCTACTCTCCAGACTTGCTCACAACTAAATTCCTGCAGTTGCAAGTTGTGTATGTCCAAATGAGCTCTGGCATTATGTATTTATACTGATCCTCCTTAGCTGTCTGGGCAGACTTCTCATTTTGGAGGCTAAAAACTCAATATTAAATATTTCCTTTAGTTGCCTTGTCTTCTAGGGTTATGTCCAATGCTTTAGGGTTTCTTCTTGCTTCCTGGAATATTCTATTCTTGTCAGGGTTACACGTGGAGGTTAATACCTCTCGTGGCTACCTAATATCAACACTCCCTCCTAGATAGGGAGGTATTGAAGGCAATGGTCTTGAGCACAAACATACCATTCAACCGGTAGCATCATCATAGCCATACATGCTATATCATGATTAGATCATGAGCACCATCATCACTATCAATATCATCTGAAAGCATCAACTACATCATCTCTCGAAGACATACTCTATTTGAGTAATCAGACATGATGTTGAATAAGTCACTCACTCCACAGAGTGACACAAGAACCATTCTTCTAATCCGAACATATTTCCTAGAAGAATAATTATTCCAACAGATGTTGGAAGCCACACCATGGGCTACAAGGACTATTCTTCTAATCCAGACATACGTCCTAGAAGAATAAATGTCCTGGGCCATTTTTCATCTGGAGAATGTTTTTCCATCTGCACGCTAACTATCCATCTAGCTGATAATCATTTTCAACACTACTGATAGTCTACATGGAAATCAAAATAATGTCATTCAATAGAACACAATTGTGTCTATCCATAATAGTACACAACTACTATCCAGTGGTACACAACCACACCAAGTAGCACACGGCTATTTAACCAGTAACACATTGTCACAACCAATGGAACACATCCATCACAATGGCATACATCTATTGTCCAGAGACATACAGTCTCCACAGTAATCATATCATCCGATAGCAACCTGCATAACAATATCATGATACAAACTTAGTCATCTAGTCCATTCTTCCACTCACATATGTGAGATCTGGAAGAGTATATTCCCTCGGGAGGTAAAACATCAACCATGGGCTATCTGGACTATTCTTCTCAAGAATAGAAGAATAATTGTCCCTGATTTTTTAGCCTGGACCATTCACCTAACTGGGCCATCCTCCGGCACTAGTCATAGTGCAACCTGGAGAGAATGAGTCTTCCCTAGGGAATGCATGTCCCTGATTGTTGAACCTGAACCATTCACCTAACTGGGCCATTCCTCCAACATTAATAATAGTGCAACCTAGATATATTGAGTCTTCCCTAGGGAATGATTGTCTGGACCATTTCCTAATGGAAATGACTGTCCTACACCAACCTCCAAAACAGACCATTCTTCAAAACTACTCACAACTGTGGACTTCGAAAGAATGATTGTTCGACGAGGTGGAAAATTCTACTTGACCACTACTTAGAGTGACTTCCAAGAAGAATGATTGTCCTAGACCATTCCCCCACACTGGCCACAAGGGGAATCGTTGTCTATGGTACATCAACAATCTATCGAACCATTTTCATTACGAAAATGACTATCTGATCTGGACCATTTTCCGAACTGGAAAATGCATGTCCGTCAGAAATATCAAACCACTTTCCGAACTGGAAAGGAACTGCTCATCCTGGACCATTTTTTGAACTGAAAAATGATTTTCCATAAATCAATAACACATCAGTGCTCCCTCCCATCCTGGGAGTAATCTTTTCCTTTTTCAATAAGGAATTCATCTCCACGAGCCCCAACTTATTTCTTAAGTACGCAAAATTTTTCATCTTGGACAAAGGCTTTACCAAAATATATGTTATCTGATCATATGTGGAGATATATTGGAGAAAAACTTATATTTTCTAGACTTCATCACAGAGAATGTAATGCTTGATCTCAATGTACTTCGGTCTGTCATGGAACACTGGTTTTCTATGAAGGCTTCATATAGCTCTGATCATTACAATATATCATGGTCAAATTCAGCACTTTCGTTTCCTGTTATCTCATGACATCATGGCAAGGCTCAAACTGAAACATATCCAAGTAGCACTTCTTCTGTCATCATGAGAGTTTTCCATGGATTATCAATCCATCATCTTAGACTTCTGAGTAACTATTTTGATACACTATCTCTGTCATAGAAATTTTTCACAACGCTTATGTTGTATAAGAGATACTCTGCATCAAGTTGTTTGAATCCATACAAGGTCTTCTTACATCTGCATACATGGGTTTGTTTCTGGTATAAGCTTCTTTCTCACTTGCCTTATTGGGAAGAAAAGTTTTTTACATGTAAATTCCAATCCATGGATACTACAAGAGGTATATCTTTAACAAGTTTTTGTCATAGTCTTCTCCCTCCTTCTGGAAGAACCTCTAAATCTTGCAATGCTTCCATTCATAAGTCTTTTTAACATTGTTCTTTATCATAACTTCCATTTCTTATGTTTGATTTCTTCTTAGTGAGTTCAAATCAAGTTGGTAGTCTTTTGTGATTCTCGGTATAATAACTGGTTGTTCTGGATTTTTCTTTCTTTCTTGGAATCTTCATGTTTCTCTTTAGCTATTGGGTCCATGGAGTCTTCTATATATTCCATGCCCTAAAGATTCCAACTTCTTCCTTTCATCATAGGATCATGGATGTAGATGGACAACCAAGGATACGTTAAGGCTTCTTTTCGAAGAAGACTTCTTCTAAAGTCAAACTAAACACGTGCTTCTTTTCATGGCTGCTACTTTTAATGGGAACATGGATATATATTTCATAATCTTCAATGGATCATATTATTTAGGATTATCTCCCTCCTAATCCTTGCTTCATGCATTAATGCATGCTCTTCTTTTGGAATTATGTAATCATCTCCCTCCATCTAAGATAGTCCACGCTTTCGTCTGCATTCTTATTGCCTTCTGCAAGGTGTCAAAAGTCTTTTCCTTTGTTTTGACTTCTTCTGGGTCTCTTCATGTTTGATTCTTATTTCGGCTTATCTGGAAGTTGTTACTTATATAATAGCTTCCACAGGAATTGTTACCAAATACTGTCAAAATAATTCATCTTTTCATGTGTATTGCTTGACTTGTAGTCATCATAATAGCAATCCTTATCCTTTTATTCTTCCATAAGTATTGTTTCCCTTGAACACATTCTCTTCTAAGAAATAGATATACATGATATTTATAGGAACTATGTAAACATGATATATACAAGAGCTTTGAAGAATATTGTTACCTTGACTTAGAAGAAGAAGTTTGTTTTATCCTGCTTGACTTTCTTTGAGGGTTCCCTTTCTACGGCAACTGTTGCTTCATTTGTTTCCTTCCTTTTCTTTAACTCAGGACAGTGGTTCCTGTAGTGACCATACTTTCAATAGTTGAAGCATTGTATCTTTGACATATCCTTTTCTTGATTTGGTTTCTTCCTTGAGCCAAACTTCTTCTCATTCCTAAAATTCTTGAACTTTGTTGTGAAAGCTTGATCATCATATTTCTTTTGGGATTTCTCTTTTGCGTTAATCCTTGATTCTTCTTGTGCACAACAAGTCCAAAGTTATTCAAATGTGGGATACTCCTTTCTTGTGTTCATGATTGCGACAAATGCATCCCATGTCTTTCTTGGGAATACCATAGAGTACTATATTTACCAGTTCCTTCTCTGAAATGATTTCTTCAATAGCTTGTAGTTGATCTCTTAACTGAGATATTATCACAAGGTATGATGTTATGATGTCATCATCATTCATTTTCATGTCACGGAGCTCATTCTTCATACTCATTACTTGTCCAATGTTTCTGACTGAGAATAGGTTAGTTAGGGCATCGTACATCATCTTAGATGAGTCAAGATGAGAGATGTAGGGTATCAAGTGGTTTTTTATAGAGTCCACTATGATACTAATGGAATTGATGTCATTGTCTTTGAACTTCTCCATAACTGCAACGTTCTGAGGTTCCTTCTCTTTTCCTTTTTCAAATTGTGGTTCCACGATCTTTCCTTTCACGATATCCAACACTTTATTCTTGTCAAGGATGAGATCAATCCTTTTCTTCCATGCTCTGAAGTTAGAATCGCCTTCTAACTTGTTTTTTGACTTCATAGAGTAGGTCATGACTGCTTTGACTTGGTCAACATTTGACTTTTACCAAAAACTCAAACTTGACGTCTTAGCTTGCTGAGAGTACCAGGAGGTGCGTCAGGTTAGGGTGGACTAGGATATCCATAAATCAGGTCAATCTCTTCACTTAAGCTGCCTCAAAAAGAGGGTTAGGGTTTCGTTGATGCAGCAAAAACTTTGACTGCAACTACAATTGTAACTGAGCAAATCCTCCCAATCTATCTTCCAGTGGTTAGACTGTCTGAAGATAGTGTGGGCCCATAACCTGTTAGAAATAATAGGTGTGATCATTTAACCATAGACAATATAACAATATTTTCACCCAACCATAGGCCGAATCCACCCCCGAGCACCTTAACCTTGACAGAGAATAATTTTGGAAGCAAACCCTAGGACTAATAGCCAATCAAGGTAGCATATCACTCTCCAGAGTTAGCATACCAAGAAGAAATTCCAAACCATAACCAAGAGAGAGTCCAAGACTAAAATCGAAAATACAAGTTGCAGTAGTTGCAGCTGCAACTACTCTCCAAACTTGCGCACAACTAAATTTCTATAGTTGTGAGTTGTGTGTGTCCAAATGAGCTCTGGAATTCTGTATTTATACTGCTCCTCTTTAACTGTCTGGGTCGACTTCTCATTCTGGAGGCTAAAAACTCAATATTAAATATTTCCTTTAGCCGACTTGTCTTTTAGGGTTATGTCAAATTATTTAGGGTTTCTTCTTGCTTCTTAGAATATTCTATTATTTCCAGGGTTACACTTGAGGTTAATACCTCCTACAGCTACCATAATATCAACA
>SNQJ01S0035961.1:7507-23277 GCA_010110895.2 Picea sitchensis | reverse complement strand
TATATATATATATATATATATATATATATATATATATATATATATATATGAAATACAGATAACAAAGTTACTGACTTAACGAGAACTGTGACCTCAAAACGAGAACTCTAGCCCTTAAAACCCATATTTTTGCATAAAAAAACATGAAAATCAACCCCCAAATCAAAAAGTGGTGTTACCGGTAGCACCATTTTTTTAAACGGGGTCAAAATTTCAACATTTTTCAAACATGGCCTTTGAAACTCAGACAGTAGCTCAAAAAAACCTTAAAACCAACACCTAAATCAAAAAGTGATATTACGTAAAACAAAATGTGTTTTCCTAAACATGAAAACCATAGCTCTTTATGACCCAATTGAAATTGTGACATTGACAACAAATCCCTACGTAAATAAACAACCCAAAATTGGACGCCAAATGGTCACTTGAAAATTCATTTACAAACTTGTTTTTTTAATTTACATTAAAAAATAAATAAATAGAAAGGACAAAATCTTCACAAATAAAAAAAAATTTAAATGACCAAAAAAACACATTTAAAAAAATATATTCAAAATTCAATTTAAAAAATAAAAATAAAAAAACAAGGTGAAAAAGAAAAATAACTAAAAAGAAACAAACAAAAAATCACCTCCAAAAACAATAATTTAAAAATTAAAAAAAATTAAAAAAATTAAAAAATATAAATATATATATATATATATTGTACAAAAGAATCATTAAAAAACTTGTTATGTTTTAAGACTTTTGTGACCAGTGTTATGATAAGGTAGTTCTTTCGGATTCATCGCATCAGTTTTTAATTCGACGTTTCAGACCAAACAAATGTGGTCCATCATCAGGAAGAGTTTAAGATATGAACGAAATCTGATAAATCATCAAGTGTATATATATGAAAAGTTTTTAGTAAAGAGCCAACTTATTAAAAATATAAAACCTAAAAATATTACTAATTAATTTCTAGAATCTATCCTTGTGGTTAGTGTTGGGATCCAATTCTGACTAATCTTCCAGCCATCATTTATGTTTAGATTGTTAAGTCGTTTTTCAATTTCGATGGCTTTCCTAAATTTCCTATTGTGATAGTGATCTACCTTCGAAAGAATTTTGGCCTCTTCCATACAAATATGATGTTTTGTTTTGCCCAAATGTTCTGCCAAAGATGAGGGATGAGTGCAATTGTGCTTGATATCAGCGGCATGTTATTGAATCCTAATTCTAAAGGAACGACCTGTTTCTCCTATGTATTGTTTACCACACGAGCACGGGATCATATAGACACCCTTATGTTCAATGGGATCGACAGGGTCTTTGACCGAACTAAGGGAATTCCTAATAGTGTTTATGGGTTTGAAAGTTGCCCCAATATTTTTCTTCTTCAAAATGCTAGCAAGCTTGTCTGTTGTCCCTTGTATGTAAGGTAAGAAAACTTTGGACACATCATTATTTGTTTGTTCCTTATTTCTAAGTCTTCTAGTGGCATTCTGAAAGGCTCTAATCACCTAATGTTTTTTATAGCCATTATCTTTGAAAACCTTGAGGAGATGGTTTTTGTCTTCATCGACGTGTTCATCATCAGAGATTATGAAGACCCTAGTAGCTAGGGTGTTGAGAATACCTAATTTTTGGGCAGGGTGATGATGGGATTCGGCATGAAGGTACTTTTCGGTGTGAGTTTTCTTCCTATAAACTTGGTTGGCTAAGGATCCATCGGGTCTTTTTGTGACTCTAACATCTAGAAAATGAAGATTGGCTTTATCTTCAACCTCCATAATGAATTAGCTTATTTATCTGAGAGTTGATGCTGCTCAGAGCTAGGGTTTGGAGCAACTACAATCTAGGGTTTGACAGTCACGGTCACAACAGAGGACAACATGGTTACCAAAGGGGGTGGTAATGGAACCCCCTCATACAAGCAGGTAGTGGTGGACAGGGGGAAAGGACCACGAGGCGTAGGTTTCAAGGAACCAGTGACAAGCACCTCAGGATCAGGACCAGAAAAGAATCAGGAAAGCAACCAGGAAAAAAGGGATTGCATGGGGGAAGAAACCAGAGAAACCTAGAATGATGCGCAAGAACCAATGAACCCCAATGGGGTAGAAGGGTTCAACCCGTGTAAACCTAAAACAACACTGATACCCAAGGTGATACTGGAAGATCCATAAACGCAACTCTTCTGGGACCAGATGAAGATGCATGCACTAATTTGCAAGTTCATGGGTTTGTGGCCCACAGAAAGAACATTGTGCAACTAGATAAAATATCAATGGAAGCCAAGAGGGGAAGTGGAACTCCATATGGGCTCGAAAGGCTTCTTCACATCAATATTCATGAACTTGGAGGACAGGGATAAATTCTTTGAGGGGGGGGGGGGCATACTTCCACGCCTCAGCAAGACTGTACATGCGGCCATGAAAGGAAAACTTCTCCCCAGAGAAAAAAACCTTCAAGAATGTACCTGTCTAGATGAGGCTTTACTCCCTACCGCTAGACTACTAGCTGCCCTCCACCTTCGAAGCAATCGAGAACAAACTTGGAAAATATGTGAAGACATCGGAAGCAACCCTAAAAGGGAGATATACCTCCTACGCCAGGATCTGCATAGAGATGGATGTTTCGGGGGCACTCCTAGAAGCGATAAGCCTAGAATTCAAGGATTAGGAATGGATACAAAGAATTGACTGCGAGTAGATCCCATTCAGATGCAGAATATGCCATGAACATAGACACCTAATCAGAGAATTTCCCCTCAACAAAAAACAAGAAGCAGAAAACACCAAAATACAACAGGATGAGGATGGGTTTATAAAGCCGAACCACAGAAACAAAGCAAACAAGAGAATAAGTAAAGCCCCAACATGAAGCAATCTGGAAGCCAGGACTAGAACAGAAGGGTGGGACAAGACCAACAAAGGGGAAGAAGGAGGAAAGGAAAAGGAAAAAGTTAAAGAATCTAGGGAACAAGCAACAAATGAGAACATAGATAGTCCAAGCAATAAGATGGAATAGGGGGGTAGCGCAACTCCTATGGAAAGAGAAACCAGAGATGCAAATACCCCCATGCAGGAGGTAGACAGAGATGCAGAAATGACACCAAGTGAGGTAGGTATGGAAGATCCTGATCTCAGAGATATTGTGGAAATGGAAGGAATATATCTCCCAAACATACTGGAGCAATGGAAAAGGCAGGGCGTAGACAATGTACCAGCGGAGAAAGTAGATCGTATCCAATACCTCTTCCTCCTAAGGGAGGAAGAAAAATCTCGAGGGCTCAAGCACACACATGAGGAGATAAGACACCTAGGAATCAAAGCAGGCGAGGGACAACCACAGCTCTCACCCAAGCAGATGAGAAGGAAGAAAGGAAGGAAATCAAACAGCATAGCCCTGTAGGAACTAGGAGCTCTGATGATAAACTCAGGTAAGATCAAAAAGATCTTTCCCAACTCCCCCCCACATGTTTAAATGAAGATTATAAAATGGAATATTAGAGGCCTAAACAGCCCACGAAAGCAAAGAATCCTTAAAAACAGACTGAGGAAGGAACAATCAGACCTCTGTTTCATTCAAGAGACAAAATGCATTGTAGACAGAATGGAAACAATCAACAAAAAACAATGGAGCAAGTACAAAATGTTGGTTGTCGAAGGACAACAGATGGAAAGCAGTATGCTCACTTTGTGGAACACACAAGTGATGAATCTACTAGCATTCGAAGCCACCAGACACACACTTTCAGTTAACATGCAAATCATAGGTAACACGGAGGTGATTCTATGCACTAATGTATATGGACCCCAGATGTTGGAGGAAAAGAGAAGACTGCTCCTAGATCTAGAAAACCTAAAAGCCAGTTCCAGCAACCTCCACTGGATCCTTGCAGGGGACTTCAACATCATCACGACACTTGCAGAGAAAAAAGGAGGCACCAGGAGATTGAATAGAGATGTGGAAGACTTTTCATCTTCATTGACACAATGGAGATGGTGGACATCAGAACCAGTAATGGTCAGTTCACCTGGAACAACAAATGGATAAATCAACATCAAGTAGCGACAAGGCTAGACAGATTCTTGGTGTTGGACTTCATCATTCTACAAGGATTAACTTTAGACTGTAGCATCCTTCCCTGGGGGGGTTCTGACCACTATCTAGTCCAATTGGAAGCAAACTTCCAAACCACACTGAAGAATAGACCTTTCAGATTTGAGAAATTTTGGATCGAACATCCCACCTTCAAGGAGAACATCAATCAATGGTGGCGGGAGGAACAACTAGAGCAAGGGACAAGGATGTTCAAACTATATAAGAAACTCAAGTACATTAAACATAAACTCAAGGAGTGGAACAAGGAAATCTTTGGAAACATAAACCAAGAAAAACAAAATATTGAAGACAGAATGAGGAAACTCCAGGAAATATGCATAGAAGAGGGCTATACAGAGGATCGGAAAAGGGAAGAGATCCAAATGACCCAGGAATGGGAAGCAATATGCTAGCAGGAAGAGACTCTATGGCACCAAAATTCCAGAATCGGGTGGCTAAAGGAAGGAGAGCGGAATACCAAGTTTTTTCATAGAACAATCATTGCTAGAAGAACCCACAACAAAATCTTGAAAATTCGGGATCATGATGGGATCGAAAAAGAATCCCATAAGGAGATTGAAAATATACTGGTAAATCACTTCCATGGGATATCCCAGAAACCCAACCAAGACCAAAAGGAGGCCATACAAAGGATAACTCAACGCATCCCTAGGCTAGTTACTGAGGAACAAAATATCAATCTAAACAAACCCATCACTAAGGAGGAAATTGACCAAGTGGTCCAGGAGATGCCCAATGGAAAGGCCCCAGGTCTAGATGGTTTCATAGTGTAATTCTTCAAACCCTGCTGGGAAGTTGTCAAGCATGATGTTTATGTGGTGGTGGAATACTCCATACGTTCGGCCTCCATTCTAAAAGCGCTAAATGCCACAATGATTACTCTAATCCCCAAAGAAAATGAAGCAAGGACCCCAGACCGCTATAGACCCATAGCTTTATGCAATGTGGTTTACAAGATAATCTCCAAAGTCATAGCCAATAGATTGAAACCTCTCCTACCCACACTGATTTCACAGGAACAGGCGGGTTTCATAGAAGGGAGACAAATTTTGGACAACATCATCCATTCCCATGAGCTGATACACACACTGAAAATCCATAGGAGAGGGGGGATGATAATCCAACTTGACCTAGAAAAGGCTTATGAAAAAATTAATTGGCACTATATTGTCAAGACTCTGGAAGCCTTTGGCTTCGCACAACATTGGATCAACTAGATTGTCATCTTATTCTCAACGACAAGTTACTCGCTCTTAATCAATGGAACCCCAGCCAAACCCTTCTGGCCTTCAAGAGGCATAAGATAAGGAGATCCACTATCACCCTTCATGTTCATTCCGATGATGGAAGGACTCAGTAGAAGCATAAAAAGCGCAACTGCAGCAAGAGAAATAACAGGCATCAAACCTTTCGAAAATTTCCCTACCTCCATGCACCAACAATTCGTTGATGACACCTTACTCCATGGAGCACCCATGGTCAAGGAAGAAAAATCCTATAAAAGAATCTTAGAATATTTTGGGGAAGCCTCGGGAGCGGAGATCAATCACTCCAAATCCATGATCTATTTCTTCAATACCAACCCTGCAATTCAAAGAAACTTGGCAAACATTTTGGGGTTTGAACACAAAATGCTCCCAACGAAATACTTGGGAATCCCCCTGATGGACAAATCATGAAAAATGGAAACATGGGAAGTAGTGATCAACAAACTACAAGAGAGGGTGAAAAATTGGACTTACATATCCCTCAACCTAGCAGGGAGACTTATCCTGACCAAAGCGGTTCTGCAAGCAATTCCGACCTATATTATGTCAGAGTTTCTTGCTCCCAAAGGAATACTACAAAAAATAAGAGCCATCCAAAGGGACTTCCTATGGCGAGGAGTGGAAAATAATAAAAAAATGGGCCCTGGTGGCCTGGGAGAATGTTTTCAAACCAAAATGCAAAGGAGGCATGGGGTTACAATACCCACAAGTAACCAACGAAGCCTACGGGGCGAAACTCTAGTGGAGATGGGTCAAAGAAAAATCATCACCGCGGGGAAACCTCTGGAAGGCCAATTATGCCCCGGACATCAACGACCAGGATCGAATTTGTTTTATGGGCACAAGGGAGGGATCATCCATCTGGAATCTAGCCTAGCGCAACAAAACCTAGATCCAAAAACACAGCTTCTGGGAAGTGAGGAATGGTAAAACAGCTAGATTATGGGAGGACGCATGGCAAGAGGAACCCAGAATGGAAAATTCGGAATGGGAGGAACTCCAACAGGAAATGACTGCGCAAGGAAAAATCAAAATCCATCACTAATGGAAACAAGAAAATGATCGTGGCAGATGGAGGATCTGGGACAAACTCAATCCACAAAACAGAGATTGGATCACAACAATAATGAAAGAGGTGGAGAAGGAATTGGGGAAAAGGAAAATTGTTGTCTCGGAAGAAGAGGACCAACTAAGATGGGGAAGGAAAAATGGTGGGGAATTCAACTTAAAATAAGCTCGGAATTACATCGCGGACCAGGACCAAGAAGATCTGGTGCAACAGTGGGGAAAGATTTGGGGTAGCCCCCAGTGGCCAAAAATCAAACTGTTCAAATGACTAGTACTTCACAACCAAATTCTAACCTGGGAAAACCTAAGGAAAAGGGGTTTCATATGCCCATCACGATGCCACCTCTGTCAAGCTAAGGAAGAAACAATGAATCACCTCCTCGATGAATGTAATTACATAAAAAATATCTGGGATTGGGCAGTGGACATCGTTCGCCAGTCCAATAGGACCCAAGGTAACATCAGCGCAACCATCAACAACTGGAATGAGAGTTACAGTGAAAATGAAATGGTGAACCTTTGTTGGAATCTCATGTCGGGGATGACCATATGGGAAATATGGAAAGAAAGGAACCGGCGCATCTTCAAGAATGAAAGCCTTCCGAAAGGGAAACTCAAGGAAGCAATAATCTCACAAATATGACAAACGATGTAGAGCCACAACTTCCAGACTAGAAAAGTGCAACTCATAGGCCAGGACTCCCACATCATGGAATGATTTCACCTAAAAGATGGGTGCAACATCACACAAGTAGGGCAGCCACTGCAACTCCAAATAGGAGAGCGCAACTGGACACCCCCTCTAGCAGGGTTTCTCAAGTTGAATTTTGACGGGGCAGAAAAAGGAATCCTAGGAATGACAGGGATGGGAGGGATGATCAGAGATAGTGGTGGTAACATAATCTGGCTATACGTTGGGAGTATGGGAAACTCAACCAACAACGCAAGGGAATTTGGAGCCCTGGAGCTCGATCTCGAAATTCTAAGTCACGAAAGGATGACAAACACTATCATGGAAGGTGATTCCACCTTGGTTATCAACACAGTGAAGAGACTCCAAAATGGCACTAGAGTGGGAAAGGTTCAGAGACACTAGCACTTGGCACACTCCCTACAAAAAATCCAGGAGCATCTGCAAACGATAAACATAGTGGAGTTGCACTGGGTACACAGGTTAGTGAATGGCCTGGCGAACAGAATCGCCAATGAGGGGGTTAGCAAGGAAGGACCAAAACTAGACACTACCTGGACCAACCTCCTGAATGGACAATTGAGAATAGACTGCATCCAACTAGTGACAAAATATCGTGACGGCAACTCAAGCAATGAATATAACATTGAGGAGGGCAACGAATGGCCCAGCGGAAGGCACGAAGGACCCAGGCAGGATATGACTGCCCAACACTCGACCGCCAATTACAATGCAGGATCAGATTATACAACAAGTGAGGGTACGGCAAAAAGGTCATGTCAACAGTAATAATTGTGGGGAAAGACTGTGGGAAAGTATAGACGGAAAACAGTAGGCAGTGAATGACGTAAGGAAAGAGGGGTTGACATGGACCAATATCGATACACCATGCCAAATACCAGGTATGGGGAGTAGCACAGCAGGATATCAAGCGAGCAGGGGTAAGGACCTGTACAGGGATAACGACCAAATCATGATGATCATACGTACTGTGATGGGGAAAAAGGACGGGAAGTTTCACCTCTACGAGTAGACCATGATTGGAAGGATGAGCCCGCAGCAGGGAAAGTTCAATAAGAGAAGAAATAACAGAAATAGATGCAAACAGGAAGAGAGCAACTGCAGGGGCTACCACAGATACATGGGAATGGAAAGGAGGAACCCCTGTGTAGACGGGAACAGGTTGAGAATCCAGTAAAGGAATTTCCATAGGCCAGATGGGATGGTGCGAATGAAGCGAATGCATAGAAAAAGAAACCCCCTGGGGAAGGAAACTTTGAACAGTCCTCGATGGGTTTCAAGGATGGAGCAGGAAGAAAAAGACACAGAGGGAACCTTTCATACTCTGGTTACATCGAAAGGAAGGTGACCATCACCCGGTGGGAAAAGGAAATCAAAGAAAAACGCAAGGGAAAATCATGGGATGCTCTGACTCAGGAAGCGGATTGGGTAACTGACCCGGGAGCCACGCAGCCCAGGGAAACCCTCTACCACAAAACGGTAGAGGTGGCGTGGTTAAAAAATATGATGATCTACAAAGTGAGCTCGGAAATGGAAGACGCTGGACTAGAGGACAACAAGGAACACAAGAAACTGCTGAACGAAATCTTGAGTTGCCTCAGCAGTCTGGAAACCATTACCAAACTGCTCGCTGAGGTCGAGAAGGACCAAAAAGCCAAGATGGAGCGGTTGGCTACTCAATTCCACCTCTACCTGCGCTATGTCCATCACATGGAAATCACGCCAGCTGACGAAAATGGAGCACCAGCACACATCACAAAGACTCACACGATCTCCCAGAAGGAGGAAAACAAGAGCCAGGCGGATGAAGGAAAGAAACACATCATTGTCCTGGATTAGTGTCTGGTTAGTCTATTGTCAAGTCATTCTGGTCAGTCTAGTGTTAGTCTCATCCTCTATTCTTTTTTTCATGTTTGTTTTTCTTATCTTTTCAAAAACTGGATATGGTTGGACTGGGCTGGTTTTCCATGGTGGAAGTCCAGTCACACCCCTCATTTATTTCAGAAAACGCAACTCGGGAACCTCTGGTCTAGTTTCCTTTTTGGCAGACCAGGGAGTCCCCCTTTTTTGTATCACAACCCTCCTTTAGTAATACAGGCTCTTACACTCACTTACAAAAAGAAAAACCTCCATAGTGAATTTGATGTGACCAGATTGTTTATTTAGGTCATTCACAAATTCATTTGATTTTTCACAACCATGGGGCCAAATAACAAAAGTATCATCGACAAACCTATTCCAGTATTTGGGTTGAAAGGGTGAGGAAATAAGGGATTTTCCTTCCAAATCCTCCATGAATAAATTATCTATGATGGGAGAGAGGGGGGATCCCATAGCAACCCTACAGGTTTGTTCATATATGTCACCCTAGAAACTAAAAAATTTGGATTTCAAACAAATTTCAACTAACTTAGAAGTACCTTGGTTAGTGACGTTCTTAATGACCTCCATAGCTCCATCAATGGGAATCTTAGTAAAGAGAGAAACATCATCAAAACTTACGAGGGTGGCATCCTTGTCCAATTCGATGTCTTTGCTCTTGTTTACAAAGAATGTGGAATCTTTAACAAAAGAGCAAGTATTTCCGACTAAGGGTTTGAGTTTATGAGCCAGATATTTTACAAGTTGATAAGTAGGACTGCCTATTGTGTTGACAATAGGTCTAATAGGGGCTCCTTCCTTATGAATTTTGGGAAGCTCGTAGATCCTTGGGGTGGAAGGGCAACTAACAAGCAATTTCTTTTTATCATCTTCATTTATATTGCTTAACTTAATGGCATTAGAGACTTCCCTTCCAATCTTTTTTAGGGGATTTTTATTAAGTTTCTTATAACTCCCACTATTGTTGATATGGTCTATCATTTTTCCAATGTAATTATCTTTGTTCATAATGAAAACAGCCCCACCTTTGTCTGCTTTTAGAACTACTAAATTCCTATTGTTGTTGAGGGATTTTAGAGCCAAAAATTATTCTTTAGTGATATTGCTCTTTGGTGGTTTTACTCTACGGATAATTACTGAGTGGTCTTGCCTGATTTATTATTTAACATTATCTGAAAGGTTTTTAATTCCATTTTCAATGCTACATAAGATATCCTCAATAGAAATTTTGTGAGGGGCATGAATAGCAAAGTTAAGACCCCTCTCTAGTAACCTAGTAGTGTATTCATCGATGGGTTGACTACTAAATTCTTGCATTCAATAGATCTAACTTCGTTGCTATTGTGTTCAATAGTTTTAACCTGGTTTTTATTGTTATTGGAAATACTGGAGACGATATTAGTGTACGAGGTATTATTATCGTTACCAACACTGCCACTATTGGATAAGCAAATCGTTTCGATATTGGGTAAACTTATTTATTCATTGTTTTCAATGTATTCCTTACTATTATTTTTGGAATTCATACAACAAACAGTACCATTAATACTGCCAGTGGTGGAAACAAGATTATCATATGATCCATTTACTGAAGTATCCATTACACTGTTACCTGGGATGCCAACAATGGAAAGACATATGTTACTTACGTTACCATCACTATTTTCGTCGTTTTCACTATGGTTGTCACTAAATTTAATGGGGTCAATGTTACAAACACTATCATTATTGTCATCATTACCTACGCTGCCATTATTCGAAACATCCATGCCCTCAATGTTTATATCACAATTGTTTGTGTCCTTAATGTTTTCATCACTGTTATTCGTGGTATCAAGATTCATTTTCTAAACAATGGATCTAGAGAGATTAAGGTTAGCATCAAACCCTAATTTTTCCTTAACTTGGAGACTATTATTATCATTATATTTAATTCATTCATTCATTATTGTGTTAAATCTATTCTTCTGGGTCATGCTTATTTTACTAATAGCACAATTTCTATTATGAAATTGTGTAAGCAATTTACCATTGGGATTTGTAGAACCGTCCTCGTACTGTGGAGGTAGTTCATCGCTATTTATTGTTTCTTCAAGGAACGCATGAAATGAATGTTTGTTTTGATCAAAGACATCATATTGGACAAGGATGACACCCTCAAAAGTTTTGATGTTGTTTCTCTCTTTACTAAGATTCCCATTGATGGAGCTATGGAGGTCATCAAGAACGTCACTAACCAAGGTACTACTAAGTTAGTTGAAATTTGTTTGAAATCCACATTTTTTAGTTTCCAGGGTGACATATATGAACAAACCTGTGGGGTTTCTATGGGATCCCCCCTCTCTCCCATCATAGATATTTTATTCATTGAGGATTTGGAAAGAAAAACCCTTATTCCTCACCCTTTCAACCCAAATACTGGAATAGGTTTGTCGATGATACTTTTTTTATTTGGCCCCGTGGTTGTGACAAATTAAATTAATTTGCAAATCACCTCAATAAACAATCTGGTCACATCAAATTCACTATGGAGGTTGAAGATAAAGGCAATCTTCATTTTCTAGATGTTAGAGTCACAAAAAGGCCCAATGGATCCTTAGCCCACCAAGTTTATAGGAAGAAAACTCACACTGAAAAGTACCTTCATGTTGAATCCCATCATCACCCTACCCAAAAATTAGGGTTTCTCAACACCCTAGCTATTAGAGCCGTCATAATTGATGCAGGCGAGGTCCACCCTATCACCCCGCAGGGTCTCTTCACCTGACCTCCTGCTCACAGGATCGATTTCTAATCCCCTTATGCTGAGCCGAAGTGGCTCTTTAGATTCCCAAGTGGAATCCCTGTCAAAACATGACTCGGTCCATAGGTCCTTCATTCACCTGCACGGTCTCTGCACCGGACCGTGACCAATTTCCCCACAGGAAACTGTTTGTCAAGCGTCGGGGTTTCAGACTTTCCGCTGTCACAAACCTCTGTCCTCGTGAATCCCCGATCCCCGAATTACCGATGAGATCTCCTTTCCCTGTTTTAGCCCCCCTGGTTAGGCTCTCTAATCCACGCAACTGGCTCCAATAAGACCGTAGCCTTAATCTTTTCTATCGGGGTTTCAAGCGCTAAAAACCCGATGCGCCTTGATGCGCTAGCCCTCCTGGCTAGGCCCTGGTCCAAATGACCGATACCATATGACCTCAGTCAACCCTCTTGTTGGGGTTTCGGGGTTTGCGATGTCACAGTGCAATCGTCCCCAAGACCTGCAATTCCCCGATTTCCGATGTGCTTCATCCCTCCTGGCTAAGCCCTGGCCGACATGAAAGTCACTCCGCGACCACTACCTTACCCCGTTGGGGCTACGGGGTTTGTGATGTCACGATGCGACCACCTACGGGATTCTTGATCGTCCAAATCCCAATTCTCCATTTAGTTGACAGTTGTCCTCCACTACGGCGTTGTCCTCCTCCTCTGTTGTTCTGAAATCTGGCGCCCACGCTCCAAGGTCTTATTGGGAAATCGTGTATCACGATTCTACAATGCACAAAACGCTCGCTCCCGGGATCTCCGATATCCCGATTCTCGATATGTCGATGAACAAACCCCTGTCGGAACTCTCGCCGATGGCGCTGATGCTTGCCACGCGTCCTTCTCAAATGGATGATCTCAATTTTGTCGGGATTTCGAGACTTCCAATGTCCCGGTTCTCTTGTCCTCAGGAACTCCGATTTCCCAATTGACGATATGCTGACTCGCTCCAGATCTCCGACACCTGTCCCTCCGAACAGATGGCTCCGATTATATCGGGGTTTTCACCTGGGATTTCCCCGATGTCTTGTCCACAGGAACGTCGATTTCCCGATGCGCCAAAATGTCTATGGTGCTTGATTTTTGCCACGTGTACTCTTTAATGGATGGCCTAGATCTCATCGGGATTTCGAGACTTTCGATGTCTCAGTTCTCACGACCCCAGGAATGTCGATTTCCCGATGGGTAATATTCCGACGCCTAAACCTCGTGCAGCTTCTGCTTTATCTGATGGATGGCGGCGATCCTGAGCCAAATCTAACGGCTCAAACCTATCTTCCTTCCATGCGCTTCTCCTGAGGCTTAACCTCCACGCATCTTCTCCCAACCCAACGGTTGTTGGGTATTTGTCCCAGATCTAACGGCCCAGATAATTTTTCCTCATGCGCTCCTCCTCCAGAGGTTAAACTTCGTGCGCCTTCTCCCAATCCAACGGCTATCGGGATTTCTATGTGAGATCCGATGGATGTCGGTATCCTCTTTTTGTCGGCTCCTCCTGAGCTCCTCTTGGACCTGTAAACCAACGGTCCAGATCCGTTCTCTTCAAGCCAATCTGATGACAGCTGTTATTTCTCCTCCTGAGCTCTCTGTGCTTTCTTCCCTGCACTTGGAAGAATTTCAATCCCTTCAAGGTCTCAAACCTTATCTTCTTTCCTCAACGGGCTCCTGAACCGTGAGCTTCACCGTGCGTGTACAAATGCTTTCTCCTCCTGAGATTTTCTTCTCCTTTCGTATCCTTAAAGGATTCTTTTGACTCCTGCACTCCTTGCAGAGTCTCCTCGCGCATACAACATGCTATCTCTTCTGAGCTTCCACAAAACTCAGACCCCTTGGGGGATTTGTTCTTCTTCTCCCTCTGATGGAGAATGAAATGGATGCCCTCCTAGCTATCCTTCACTCCAGCAACCTCTGGCTGAGTGCTTTCTGGGTATTTAGTAACCCTATGAGAACCCCTTAGTGGATTCTTCTTTCAGCTTCAGAACTCAAAGAGTTCTCTTCACCTCTGTGCCTATCTGCACACTTTCTCGACGCCCTCCTGGTGAAGTATCTCTTCCTCAGAACGTCAGCAGTCATGTTTCCTTCTGTGCACCCTTTGCACCCGCTCAATGCCCTTCTGGCAGAGCTCTATGGAATCCTCAGTGATTATGGTCTTCTCCGAACTCACAGCAGAGTTCCTTCCTTTGTGCACTCCTGCACACATGCTCAATGCCCACTTGGCAGAGCTCCTACAGAACTCCTCAAAGTCTCTGTCTTGTGTCTGAACTCACAATGGAGCTCCTTCAACTGCACCTTGTGCCTGTGCTCAATGCCCACTTGGCAGAGCCCTTACAGAACTCCTAAGGGATTCTGTCTGCAACTGTGTTTCTCATCCACAGCCTTGCCTCCTGAGGTGTTCAGCAACCTCACAGGTCTTCTCCTAAGTTTTTGACTTCAGCTTATGTGCCGCAACACGTCTCTGTCTGAACCCGCAGTGTTCAGAAGTGCATCCTCATGTGCACGGCTCTCAGAACCCGCAGCGTTCTGTCACACCCTTCGGGTATGAAACCTCAAAGACCTCTCAAGCCTGAAATCACACAAACTCCCTGCAAATGCTTAACAAACATGCATTCACAGCATATATATGGAACACCCACAGACATCCATTCAACACACATAAAATGCAGAAAAAACTGATCTGTTATATTAACAATGGAAAAATGCCTATATCTTTACAATGGTGTTCCTGAGCTCTCTCTGGCTCTCTTCTCTTACAACCATCCTCAACTAACTCGTCTAACTCAAAATGAGATCTCAAAATATCTTTTACCTGAGGGGCTCATCGAGCTCTTCCCTCCAGGTCTACCTACTCTAATTAATTACATTAAATGGTTGTCTAGTCCAGCATCTGGATCTAGATCTCAGTCGATCTTGGCATTAAAGCCGATCCTATCTATAGCCTGCACAAAGGCATGGCTTCCATGGCTCAACAGCCTAAGCACATTAATTACATTCAATTCAAATTTGAAATGAGGTTGCACCTCTCTTCAACCTTTAAATGCGTGTGTGCTGACGTGGCTGGCTGCATGGCTGGCTGCATGGAGAGATGCTCCTGCATCAATAATCTTTGATGATGAACACCTTGATGAAGAGAAAAAACATATCCTCGAGGTTTTCAAGGATAATGGCTATAAAAAAACATCAAATGATTAGAGCCTTTCATAATGCCACTAAAAGACCTAGAAATAAGGAACAAACAAATAATTATGTGTACAAAGTTTTCTTACCTTACATACAAGGGACAATAGACAAGCTTTCTAGGATTTTGAAGAAGAAAAATATTGGGGAAACTTTCAAACCCATAAACACTATCAGGAATTCCCTTAGGTCGATCAAAGACCATGTTGATCTCATTGAACAGAAGGGTGTCTATATGATCATGTGCTTGTGTGGTAAACAATACATAGGAGAAATAGGTCGTTCCTTTAGAATCAGGATTCAAGAACATGTTGTCGATATCAAGCACAATCGCACTCGTCCCTCGACTTTGGCAGAATATTCGAACAAAACAAAACATCATATTTGTATCGAAGAGGCCAAAATTCTTTCCAAGGTAGATCACTATCACAATAGGAAATTTAGGGAAGCCATCGAAATTGAAAAAGGACCTAACAATCTAAACATAGATGATGGTTGAAAGATTAGTCATAATCGGATCCCAACACTAACCACAAGGATAGATTCTAGAAATTAATTAGTAATATTTTTACGTTTTATATTTTTAATAAGTCAGCTCTTTACTAAATACTTTTCATATATATACACTTGATGATTTATCAGATTTCCTTCATATATTAAACTTTTCTTGATGATGGACCACATTTGTTTGGTCTGAAACGTCGAATTAGAAAAGTGATGCGATGAATCCGAAAGAACTACCATATCATTAAAAAACCTTT
>SNQJ01S0035960.1:206831-220629 GCA_010110895.2 Picea sitchensis | reverse complement strand
ATTAAGTTCGGACCTGACCTTCAAAAGTTTGGACAAGGAGTCTTGAATATACATCCCCGTGCTCGGCACCGCAGAGATATGCGAATTGGTCGAAAAGATTAATATGTTCAACAACGGTCATCTCTCCCTCCCCGTTGAAATTAGATAGGTTCTTTATATAGTTTTCCATAAGATCGTGTAGGGGGACGAGCAACACTAAAGGAGCGTATCGGGCTGCAACTTTCACAAAAACTCTGGGAGGGGGGGGAGGCCCTTGACCTCCACCTCCTCCTTGAGGGACTCCTCCTCCACATCCTCCTTGACAGACTCCCCCTCCACCTCCTCCAAACCCTCCTCCTATAAACCCTCCACCTCCTCCTCCAGCAGTTGCCATCGTTGTTTGTGGAAAGTTATAAAGGGGGTTTTTGAAAAATAGAAGGGAAACTTTATCTTCTTCGCGAAGAGGAGACTCTGATGAGGAAAGATCAGGAACGTGAGGAGTTAGTTCCTCGGACTTGCAAGAGAAGGAATCGGAAAAACCGACGGGTGTGAGAAACGAGTGTGTAACACACTATTCAGGATTTGGAGAAGTCATGAAATTTAACTGAAGATAAGATGGTGTGTCAAAAGCCGATGAAACTTCAAGAGGGCCCTTTCCCCTTTGTATCAAGGGGACTATTGGATAAATCTCACTCTTAATTTCGGAGCAGATTGGCGTTGAAAGTTTAGCGTCAAAGTAAGGACTGAACGAGGTCGAGGGTGCAGAAGGACTCTCGGCCTTCAGTGATGGGTTTTCAAGTTGGTAAGCAACAGTGGTAGGCTTGAAAGAGCCTCTCGCCTTCATAATGTTTTTGGGATCGGTAACTGGCGTAATCATCTCACCAGCGGGGTTCTGTCTGGTATTCCTTCTACCGAATGCCAGTTTATTTCTTCGTGGAGTCGCCAAGTGAAAGATAAAAAGCCTTAAAGGGTGGGTACCCTTTGTTCACTATCAAAGGGTAACACTTTCAAAGAAAAACAAATGTCATTTTCCCAGGGAAAAGATTTTGTAGCTTCGTTCCCCGACAACGACGCCAGAAAGATGTTGTTCCTAAGTCTGTACTTAAGGCTCAAAAGAATAGTGTCAAGGCATCCGAAAGTGGTTAGGGTAAGGAGAAGGGAAAATGTCAACCTTGGGAGAAAGAGTCTAAGGGATATTTCTTCGTTGAGGTTGTCTGGCTTCGAACTGCTCCTGAATAGTTATGTCACGTTCAATGGCTGCCCATGATTGTTCAAGCTCGGCCCGGTTAGTGGCTGTTTTAAGGATAGTGTTGAAGAGGTTTAAAGAAATGTGCATTTGGTTCAATAATCCGGGTTCAACGTTAGGTTGAGTTGGTGTAGGAACTATCATGGGGAAACAGTAAATATATAAAATATTTTTAGGAAAGATTAAGTGATGTCTCAATTTGATCTTATAAAAGAGAACTTACAGTTGCAAAAATAACATATAGATGCAAATCTAAGGCTCGTTCCCGTAACTGTATCATATTTTCATAAAAGGGGTGATATGAGAGAAAAACATTGAGCCATTTACAAAGTAAAGTTCCAACCAGTGGAAAACTCACAACATAAACGTGAGAGGAAAATTTGTAAGAAAATAACCGATGTAACAAAGAATATATGTAGAATTCTGAAACTGCAGATTGGTCTTACACARCTGATAGCTGGTGCAGAGGAAAGGCAATAAACAATTACAGAAAACCCAAATTCATTCGTTATAGTAGTGGTCGTACTAAATTACAACGAAGCACATCAATTATGAATATGAATTGAAAAGTAAAAATGAGATACAAGGAAGCAAACTTGTGATACAGAAGTGACGGAATTGAGAATCTCTAGATCTGCTTGTATTAAATCTCAATGTAAAAACTCTATTATAAATAACTCAAAAAGGGTCCAACCACGTTTAATTCTCTCTGGGGTATATTTATACAATTTCTGTAAAGAAGGTAGAATCTCAATAGTCGCAAAAATTTCAGTTATGACAGAGGATAGAGAAATCGCTCTATCTCCCCTAATTTGTCTTCACTTATTTCTAGGTGCTCGTCTTCGCACAGACTCGGTGCAGGCGTTACATCTTTCTACAAGCTGCGATACGAGTTGTGAAGGCTCTTCTTGAAAACTGGCCTCGACGAAGTAACATTCTTGGGCTAACTGCTCCAGCTTGTAATCCATTTGTGCACCGATGATGTCGAGGGCACTTAGCTGTGAGCTGGATTTGATCATGTGCTTATCAACTTGGGCCATGTCCACCGTATCTATTTGAGAGATATCGACCGAATCTCTCTCATCCCTTTCTTTCAGATCGAGTGAGATCTGTTCCATATTCATTTGCATCAATACTTCTGCATCGCCTCGGCTGTCAATACCCAACAGCTCATCGTCTATGGAATTAAAATCTTCTTCTAAAGAATTGGTCGCTTTTTGGGCTTGTTCCTTGCCCAGGGCAATGTTATGCTCCCAATCTTTCAGCAGGATATTACCTCTGGTTTGTTCTGGGATGGTAAGCCCGGGAGCACCTGCCGAAACTCTATTATTTGTGGCTATTACCGCGTCCTGGAAAGCGACCCGAGCCACTTCGGCCTCCCTTTCCCTGGCAGTCAGGTTCCTGCAGACCTGATTCATCAACAGACAATTCTCCCGGATCCCTCCTATCCTGGCGAGAAAATTCTGCTGTGCCACAAGTATTTTTCTCTGAATCTTTCTGGCTTGGGATTTAAATATCCCGATGTCTATTTCTCTACTCTCGGCGATTTCTGCCCGAGCCTGCAACTTTTCAAACAGATTTCTCTGTTGGCTCACCTGCGCTTGACCATCTCAGACCATCAGCTATGCTTACTCAAGCTTGGCCTTGAGCATCTCTATTTCATTCTTGTCAGCCACTCTGGCCTGTTCTATCTCCATGTTGGCTTGACCTTTAGCATTCTCTACAGATGTAGCCAATCTAGCCTCGAGGGTCCTAATTAGGTGATTTTTCCTTTTTAGTTGATTATTCAAAAGGCCAACTGAGAATTGATTTGCTGAAGCATACACCCCCAGCGTTCCCGCGACTTCAATGGCGAGTTGGTCACTTTTCTTATTTTTTCCATCGGTCATGATTTTATATTTTTTCGAAGTGGACCCTCCTTATTGATAGAACTCTCTTTTCACTACCGCCTTCCTCTTTTTATCAAAAAAAAACTCATTTGGAGGGAGTTGCTCTGCTCTTACAGGCCTCAGTTCTTCATTAAATATCCATCCCTCACTGATATTTCCTTGTGCCGACTGTAAGGGTGTGACTGAGGTGATGGGCTCTCCTATTTGTTTTGCCGATTCTCTTGGAGTATCGACGGGATTCTGCTCCTTTGGCGTACCTAGAGTCTCTGTTTCAGTCTCCGGCTTCTGTTTCCTTGGTGGACCTAGAGTTTTTACTTCAACCTCCGAACTCTATTTCCTTCGTGGGTCTGGAGTCTTCTCTTCTACTTCGGGATTCCTCATTTGTTCCCCTACCTGGTGTTTTCCAAGGTTAGAAATTGCGTCTTCAAAACCTTCAGCATCCTTCTGCTTTGTCTCAGAAACAGCTGAACCTCCCAACACAGCGGGGAGACATCTTCGTCTATGTTCCTAGAATTTTAATACAGATATTGTGTCTTCAGGTGCTAATGATTGGATTCAGGCTAGCACTTCTTCATAAGATCTAGCCCCTCGAAAAACGTTGTCTGAGGGTGAAATTTCATGCTCAAATCTCTTGAGCCCACAATGAGCCAAATGGTTGCTCGCAACCCTCTGTGGATCATGTTTCCTAGCTTCGATGGAGACCAAACTTAGGTCCTCTAGGGCTGCAGCCTCGGCTTTGGCATGCCCGAAATATAACAAAGAATAAGAATTCAGTCGAATGGTAAAATAAGGCCATACCTTCTTTGAGTATCCCTTGAGTTCTTTACTCACCCCGCCAATTACCGTTTTCCAGGCGACCTCTCGACAAGCCATCTTGTTGGGGATGAACAAGGGCAGCGCATGAGGGGGAACAGAAGCCCCGAAAACTCTGAAATACGAAAAATCTGCCTCCACATACCAATCATATATGCCACTCAAATTTGTTGCAATGTTGTCTGAGATACGAGGTGGTGGGTGGCCAAAAATGGCGATATGCAGTGGCACCATCACCCAGTTAAAAATTTCATAGGTGAACTTTTCTGCTTTATTCTCCCATAGTTTGTCGTGATACTCATGTACGGGTTTTTCTTGGGCTAGATTCCAAGCCCAACTCATCAAGGGGAAAGGCGTCATGGAACATACCGCGTCCATAATATATGCCGACATGAAAAATGTGGACGGTCTCCCGCTTTCCTTTTGCTCCTGATACTCTGTGACCCTGTTGGCAAAAATGTCCGAGAGTATATTTGCCCAATTAAACGAGAAACCTTCGGCGACCCGAAACACGAGAGGCACCCACGCAATGTAGAAATGCGATGTGTCTTCTCTCCCAAATAGTCGGCATGTCATCATGGCCACATATTTATACTATGGCTCCAGAGAAGCGATAGAATAAATACCCTGGTCATTTGCTCTAAATTTCGTGGAGCGCGAAACCCAATCCTTTATCAAACCGGGCATGGTTTTTTCGTACTGGGTGCACTCTTTCTCTTTGAATTCCTCCAGGAACTCAACACCATATGTATATTCAGACGTCGCGGGTAGCTTATACATGGTTTGTAGATGCTCGGGCCTAAAATTCTCGACAATGACTCATTGGTTGTTCATGATCATCCTGGTAGGCAAGTCTACGTGGTCAAACGCCCATCGGATCATGTCATAATACGGAAGCAACCGTAGCCTCGTTGCTACTCTGTGCATCCTGGATTGAATGAGTATATTGTACTTGGTGTGTAGATCATCCCTTTCATTGTCGTCGGAGTCGTTTGAATAATCTACCAATTCTTCTTGCAGTACATTTGACACAAATGACCTGTCGGGGATCGAGTCGAAACTTCGGGGTGAAGTATCAGAGACATTGTCTGAGCCCTGTCCCGCAACCTCGACATTCTCCTTTGCCGCTTTCCGCGGAGCCATGGCCGAAGTTTGCATTTTCGCTCTCCTTTGATAGAACTTCGTATACATGCAGAAAGTAATTAATTCAGAAACGATGAGCTCTGCGTGCTATGAAAAATGCATAATGAAACGCAGCTCTTGCATATATTTGAAAAAAYGGTACCTTTCAAAACAAGCCTGTCAATTCAAAATTAGAAATAAATTTATGCCGTAAAAATCCGATCTTACACATAGATTTACCTTATCTTCCCATTAATGTCATAAATTTTGGTGTTTTAAAAGTCAGTTGGCGCATGGAATTAAAATGCTCCTTCGAGAATCGTACAAGCATCGAAACTCAAGATAAGTCTTGATTAAACTTAATTAATCCAAATCTGTTCATGTAAATAAATTTCTCGCTATTCGTTATCTCGTAAATTTTCTGTTAACATTTTGAGTTTCCAACTTCCGAGACCACTAGGACCGAGTTTAGTTTAATCAAATGTAATCGAGATTTGAGGCATAATTAATTTCATAATCGTTTTATTCGCTTTATCGCAACTTGGAACCTCGAAGATCTGTTTTTAGGAGATTTGTACGCCGAGTCGTGAAACCGTGATATGGCGATAATTAAGACTCAATTAAAGGGAAGAAAACTTGGATTAGGCGATTAATTAATCATGTCATAATTACCTCGCGACTTCATGAGTTGGAGTTTTAGGCGTCGTAACTTTCAAAAAGATAGTGCCGAGTGGCGAAACGCCGAGAACAGATTTTAACCATGGTTAGCCTTTTTTCTTTTAACCCTTGACCAGGGTTAGCCCGAAAGAACCTCGTGATCTCGGCTCTCAGAGATGTAGAAATAAAAAATCGAACTTGGAGAACGACGAGGAGAGAAACCCTGACGTCGTCTAATCACTGAGTTAAGATTTTACCCTGGTTACTGTCTTGAGTGATAATTTTAAAACGACTTCGTCGTTTCCTGATTCGGGACGTGCGAATCCATGGGTTATAATATCCGACTTGTGAGATTCCGAAGTAAAACAAAAAGAGCGCACAATCTTACAAAAGTGGAATTGTTTCGAGAGTAGAAAAAGCATCGTTGCTTAAGTGACGAGGTTGCAGAGTCTTCATATTCTTGGGGGGGAAAAATCAAAAGACCATCTTTAGATTTCAAGTATCAAAAATGAAAATTGTGACGGGTTAAAAACAAGGGCGGCTCCAACATAGGCTCCAACTAGGGATCCCTCCTTCCTGTGAGGTGGGAAGAACAGTAGACCACGTGCCAATATTGGGTAAATGGAGTCAAAAATTCATTCAGGCGGAAAAATTTCAAGGAAAAAGGATCGAAGGGGGGGAGAAAAGACTTCATTTGTTACCTTGAGAAGTTTTTTCAAAATCAGATACTCTTTCCAAACACAGTTGTAGTCCCTTTCACAATTTTCCCTTTCCCGCTACTAACTTTGGGTATGTTTTAAGACAATCGAAACGACCCTAGGAGACTCAACAGATCTTGTGGCTCTTGGCTTGCATCAAAAGAATGAGATTATATATAATTTTTAATCGGGAAGTCCCGTCTGAATTTTGGGATGTGGATCAGGTTTTTAGAAAGTATTGGTTACCAGAGTAGAGTGATATTCATGTATGATAGCCTTACAGATATCTCAGACATTGCTTCACTGCCAGCGGGCCTGTTCAGTACCCCGGTGAAGTTATCTGACCCCTTTTACTGA
The DNA here is from genome assembly GCA_010110895.2 of Picea sitchensis. Lineage (NCBI taxonomy): Eukaryota > Viridiplantae > Streptophyta > Pinopsida > Pinales > Pinaceae > Picea > Picea sitchensis. Next base: position 213,868 of record SNQJ01S0035960.1, on the reverse strand, counting down.
ATTTCCTTTCACCACTTCGGAAATTATTTATGCATTTAAATGCTTAGACGAGGGCAATCATTTTTGAATTTCCTTTCATCGTCTTCTTGGACTAAGTGGGGGAAATAATTTCTGAATTTCCTTTCACCACCTGTCTTATAATTTATTTTTTGAGTGCGAAGATGGGGGAAATCAGTTTATACCAGGGCTGATATCTGTGTAATATTTTGTATCATAGGTCTGTCAACTTACTTTGATTACTCGGTGCCAATATTCCCTTGAACCTCACCACACCTTCATTCTTAGGGAGTCAGGGGAAATAATTTTTAAGGGGAATCCCGTTTGAGCAAGCTTTTGATTCTTTCAATGATGTTGAAAAACCTAGGAGGGTTAGGATCACTCAAAATGTTCCTTCGCTTAGCAGGGGATCAAGTAGTCGTGGAGACCTGTTGATAGGGGCGCTGAGGACTTCCCCGTCGATGTTCTCCAACAGGAAGGAATTTTTCCCTTCTGGAGCCGAGACCCTGAATGGTCCATACCAGAGGTGGTCAAATTTACCATGCTTCGCGGCTTCCTCTTTTCTCGCATCCCATCTTAGTACTAAGTCACCTCGAAGGGATTCCCTATCCTTTGCCTTGAGATCGAATAATGCTTTCATCTCATCCTGGTACTTCTGCATTTTCTCATCAACTTCCACTCTATGYTGTTGAACCTCGATCAGCTGGTTAATTCTCCTGGTTACATGATTGGGTTCTTCATTTTGATCCTGCCATAACTTCATTACTGGMAGCGCTAAGTTTATAGGTAGGACCGCCTCTGTCCCATAGACCATTTGAAATGGCGAAATGCCGATAGACCTTTTAGTGCTGATGTGGTTTGCCCATAATGCGTACTTCAAGTGCACATGCCAGGACCTTTTATTTTCATCCAGTACTTTCTTGATTATGTTTACTAGGCTCTTGTTGGATGATTCGGCCAACCCATTTCCCTGGGGGTAATAAGCAGTGGAATGGCTGAGAACGATATTGTACTTCTGACAGAAGATGATCATAGCCATGGAATTGAAGGCCTAGGCGTTATCTGTAACAATCTTTCGGGGACACCCAAATCTTGACAATATATTATCTTCCAAGAAGTCGATCACCACCGAGTCTGTTTCCCTTTTGGTTGGAATGGCTTCCACCCACTTAGTAAAATAATCCGTGGTTGTTAAGATCCACTTATGTTGAGCACTAGAATGGGGATTAATTTCCCCTATGAATTCTAGTCCCCATTGTTGAAATGGATCTTCAATTTTGACTGGGATGAGTGGTAGTGCAGGGAGTTTTTGTTTACCAGCGAATATTTGACAAGGGTTGCACGCGCATACTTTGGCATTGATGTCTGAAAATAGTTTGGGCCAATAGTATTCGGCCCTCAAAATATTATAGGCTGTGGATCTCCATGCATGGTTTCCTCCACATATTCCTTCATGAAATTCCTCTATAACTCGTGGAGTTTTTTACTCAACCAAGCAGACTAGCAGGAATCCAAGTGGATCTTTCCAGTACAGCTGGTTTTCGGCGATGCAATATTTTACAGCGTGGATTTTTAAAGTTCTTCATTTGGCTGGTGATAGTCCATCTAGGCATTTCAAGTTCAACAAGTAGAACACTATATCTTTATACCAGCGTGGCGATATGAACTTTTCCTCAATCTTTCTGGGATCTGTCTGGTCATCTGGCTCGTGCAGGTGTGTGTCTCCATCTTCTTCTTGGAGGCAATTAATATCAAGAGCTCTAAGATTCGACTCAGCCAAGAGTTTGGCCAGACCCTGCCCCTTTATCAATTTAGTCGGCTTGACTTCCAGATCGAGTTCTTGTATTTTAGCGAGCCATCGCCCTCTTTTTCCGTCAGTGTCCGGTTGTACCAATATGTCCTTTACAGAACTGGTGGGTACATACGCGATTATCTTTGAATGTAGCACATAGGTTCTGAATACTTTCAATGCTTTTACCATTGCGTATGCTTGTTTTTCCATTATGTCATATTTCAGTTCTGCATCTCGGAGGCTTTTGCTAAAAAATGCTATCGCCTATTAGAACCCTTCTTCATTTTTCTACAAGAGTACCGCGACGATGGTATGATCAGAAGCAAAAGAAAAAATGAGAAAATCTTTCAAATAATCCGGACTTGCTAACACAGACGCCTCGCTTATAAATTTTTTAATATGTGCAAACGATGCCCTTGCCTCGGTGGTCCAATTCACCCCGCTATCCTTCTTCAACATTCATGTCATCAGTTTGACAATTTCAGCGAAATTAGGAATGAACCTTCATAGAAAATTTATCTTTCCTAAGAATGATTGAATTTCTTTTATATTTATCGGGATAGCGATAGTATCTATCGCTTCAATCCTCTTAGGATAAATCCTGATTCCTTCCTTAGATACGACATGGCCCAAAAGCTTACCTTCCCGCATAGCGAAATGAGATTTTTTGGGGTTCAGGGATAGGCCAAACCTGCGACACTTTTTGAAAGTCTGTTTTAGATGCATCAAATGTTCTTCATCTGTTTTAGAGAAAACCGTCAGATCGTCTAGGTAAATAACTACGAACTTGTCTCTTTCTCCCATGAAAGCGATGTCCATAGCTTGCTAGAAAGTGGCCCCTGCATTCATCAAACCAAAAGGCATTTTGTCATACATGAAAGTACCCCAGGGCATGGTGAAAGCAGTTTTTTCCCTGTCTTGTTCATTCATAGCGATCTGATTATAACCAGAGAAACCATCTATCATAGACATTCGATTAGCTCCAACAACCTTTTCTAAAACATGGTCCATCTTGGGCAGCGGGTAATTATCTTTGAGAGACGACTTGTTTAAGTTTCGGAAATCCACACATAGTCTAATTTCCCCATTCTTTTTCCTGACTGGAACTAGGCTATCTACCCAGTCCGAGTATCTCCAAGGTATGATTATCTTTGCGTCCAAGAGTTTTTTAACTTCCTTTTCTATCACGGGTAACAGAATGGGGTTAATTTGCCGAAGCTTTTGCCTAAAGGGTTTGACCCCAGGTTTCAAAGGTATCTTGTGATCGATAATGGAAGTGTCATATTTTTTTAATTCATCACAGGACCAGGCGAAAACATCTTTATATTGTCTGAGCAAGTCCTTGTACTTCACTTTCGTTTTGGGAGGGAGGAATTTTGATATTTTTACCATCCGGTGTTCCTTATCGGTCCCTATATCACAGTCCTCCACCTCTTCAGGCTAGGGCTGCAGAGTGGACTTTACAGGTACATCGTTATGATCAAAAAGTCTTTCCAAAGGAATCAATCCTTTGGGAATCTGATTGCTTTTAAGGACCAGCATACGATGATCCGCAATTTTTTCTCGGAAAACTCCAGGTTCCTCTCCTTCTTGCATGATCCACATGGAGTCATTCTGGTTTTCTTGGTCAGTGTGAGTTTCTGAGAACTCGCCTACTGCTGTAAGGAATTTCTCAATCTGTTCATCATCTTCGAAGACTTTCCAGTGTTGGATATTGTCTGGTATGGAAGGCTTGTATCTGATTTCAATGTGATACTTTAGTTTGAAGGTCGTGGGAGGAGAAAAAGTTGAGGCTGCCTTTGCCAATGCATCAGCATGTAGATTCTCAGCGCAAGGGATAAAATGTATATTCACAGATGAGAATTTTTTTTCCATGAGATCCCAAACACAATTTCTATATGCTCTTAGTCTAACAGGCCTGGCCATGTACTGTCGGTTTACCTATTTTACTATTAATTCCACATCACCATATACCTCCAAGTTTTTTATATTTAGGTTTTTGGTAGCTTCTAATGCTAAGGTCAATGCTTCGTACTCACATACGTTATTAGTGTAATCTATGTCCAACTGCAAACAACAAGAGAAAGGAACAATGAACTTACCTTCAGGTGCCACAAGAAGTACTCCAGCACCTGCCCCTTCAGAAGACGAAGCACCGTCAAAGTACATTTTCCAGACACCAGTATTACATAGCTCCTCTGTCAAGGGGTTTAACTCTTCTTTCTTTGTATCAATTTCCTCCAGGCAACCATCCAGACCATCATCAAAAGAAAATATGCAGTTTCCCAGATCTTGGTCCGCGATGTAAATGGGGAAGTTGTGCGGGTTTTGAGGGTCACTGACCGTGTATGCTAATCTTGTCTCTCTGTATAAATGAGTGAACTGACCCCCGAACACAGGGATTGTGGCGTAAGACATGTCTAACTGAAGGGAACCTCCCAACTTGCCCCCCCCATGACCTAGATAACAGCATACCGTACTTAGGGGGGATATCGGCGATAACCACGTCCATCATGATCCTTTTAACGGGGACCTGTGCCAGAGTAAATACCAGATCCTTTATCATCCCCATGCATTTAACCTTCCTTGAATCAAAAGAGTATAGATTTCCATAGGGTCTGGTGATCTGGAGACCTAGCTTTTCCATTATAATCTTGGGCATAACATTATGGGAAGCTCTGAAGTCTAACATACAATTATGCAACAACTGATCATGTATATTCAAAGTGATATAGAAGGGAGCGATGTTGTCTTTGGACCCTTCAAAGTGGGGACCAAAAGTGATATTAGGTCTATCATCTTCCAAGTTTATAACGTCACCCTGGCTTTCAAGTTTAGAGATGCCTATCATTTTGGTAATTTGTTTGCGATAAACAGGGTTTTTCGCTAGTTCCACCAAAGGGATTGGCATCTTAATTTTGTTTAACTCATTTTCGAAACTGAACGCTTCGTTTACTTTGTCTGCTTGTCCAGTTGAGACTTCTGAATTCTTTCATTCTGACTTATTCGTTTGGACAGATTTATCATTCACGGTCTTAGTTGAAGAAGTATCTTTGTTTGCGGGTTCGATTGGCTGTGTTTGAGTTTTGACTTTTTCTACCTCGGACTCCTCAGTGCTCACTGTTCTTGTTTTGTTGTTGGGTGGTGGAGTCTCGTCCGAAGGAGGCATCGTAAGCTTGACCTCTCTGAAGTATTTTCTTGGGTTGAATTGTTGGGGTAAGTTTATTTTTAGATCTCAGGTTGTACCCTGGTTGAAACTCAGCTATCATTCTCTCAATTTTAGGTTGGGACTCACGGTTCTCATTCTGATCGCCCTCTTCGCTCTCATTTTGCGTTTTTGGCACATTTAGAGACCTTTCGTAGTCTTCGCGAGTCATATATGGTTGACTACAGTCATCACTGAAGTTCGTGACATCATTATCTGAATCCTCGAAGTCCTGAAAATCGTTAGCTCCTATAAAATTTTCATTCTTCAAGGGAGCTTGTAATTTTTGATCTTCCTTTTTTATTGGTCTTTGTTGATTAGGAGGGTTTTGATTTTTTCTAAAATCATTTTTGGGGTAAGAGTCAGACTTGGATTGTTCGAGTTCCATCCGGGTTATTTTATTTGACAACTCTTTAATCAGTCTAGCCATATCATATACCCTATCGTTTGAGGATCTATTGGACCCTGAAGGGCCAGCTAGTTCTCTATAGCGCCTGGTATCCCTGTTTCCAGTCTCTACTCTAGCCTTAAGTTTACCCGAAGCCATCATGTTAGATTCTATTTCTACCGCATCGTCCTGCATATGGTTTAAGGTAGCTCCCCTTCGTTCTCTCAAAAGTAATATGAAATCCGGCTCGAAAGCTCCGGCGAAAGTCACTTTGGCCGCGGGTTGAGATGGTTTGACTTCGGCTAGGATTTTATTGTACAGTTTGTTGAATCTCAGAATGAATTCCATGACTGACTCTGAGTTATTTTTCTTCAAAGATCCAAATTCGGTCAGATAATAGAGATGGTCTTTTCGCTCGCTCCATTGTCTAAGGAAAGCATCTTCCAAAACATGATATGACGGGATAGAAGCTGCGGGTAGGCTCCGAAACCAAGTTCGGACCTGACCTTCAAAAGTTTGGACAAGGAGTCTTGAATATACATCCTCGTGCTTGGCACCGCAGAGATATGCGAATTGGTCGAAAAGATTAATATGTTCAACAACGGTCATCTCTCCTTCCCCATTGAACTTTGGTAGGTTCTTTATATAGTTTTCTAGAAGATCGTGTAGGGGGACGAGCAACACTAAATGAACGTATCGAGCTGCAACTTTCGCAAAAAATCTGGGAGGGGGGGGAGGCCCTTGACCTCCACCTCCTCCTTGAGGGACTCCTCCTCCACCTCCTCCTTGAGGGACTCCCCCTCCACCTCCTCCAAACCCTCCTCCTATAAACCCTCCACCTCCTCCTCCACCTCCTCCTTGAGGGACTCCCCCTCCACCTCCTCCAAACCCTCCTCCTATAAACCCTCCACCTCCTCCTCCAGCGGTTGTCATCGTTGTTTGTGGAAAGCTATAAAGGGGTTTTTCAAAAAATAGAAGGGCAACTTTATCTTCTTCACGAAGGGGAAACTTTGATGAGGAAAGATCAGGAACGCGAAGAGTTAGTTCCTCGGACTTTCAAAAGAAGGAATCGGAAAAACCGACGGGTGTGAGAAACGAGTGTGTAACACACTCTTCAGGATTTGGAGAAGTCGAGAAATTTAACTGAAGATAAGATGGTGTGTCAAAAGCCGACGAAACTTCAAGAGGGCCTTTTCCCCTTTGTATCAAGGGGACTGTTGGATGAATCTCACTCTTAATTTCGGAGCAGATTGACGTTGAAAGTTTAGCGTCAAAGTAAGGAATGAACGAGGTCGAGGGTTCGGAAGGACTCTCGACCTTCGGTGATGGGTTTGCAAGTTGGTAAGCAGCAGCGGTAGGCTTGAAAGAGCCTCTCGCCTTCAGAATTTTTTCGGTATCGGTAACTGGCGTAATCAACTCACCAGTTGGGTTCTGTCTGGTATTCCTTCGACCAAATGCCAGTTTATTTCTTCGCGGATTCGCCAAGTGAAAGATAAAAAGCCTTAAAGGGTGGGTACCCTTTGTTCACTATCAAAGGGTAACACTTTCAAAGAAAAACAAATGTTGTTTTCCCAGGGAAAATATTTCGTAGCTTCGTTCCCCGACAATGGCGCTAGAAAGATGTTGTTCCTGAGTCTGTACTTAAGGCTCAAAAG